>CM056145.1:350000-375000 GCA_029620275.1 Acrossocheilus wenchowensis
TAGTGTTCTCTAGAGTCACTGTCTATCATCAGATTCATAATCACATCCCACCAGTAACTAGTTACATGTAACAGGATTATGTCATTTAATTGCAAAATAAATGTAACTATAACCTATTACAGTTACTGAGAAAAAAATGTAATTAAATTACAGTTACTTATGAAAATGTTAATGATTACAAAGGGGGTTACATCTGAATATTTTCTGTATATGTTGAATAATGTTAAATTGTTGCTTTGCGTGTTTTTGATGTGCATGATGCCTCCTGCTGTTTAGTAAAGCGATGCTACACTGATGCTTCTGACACCACGTCTGCCAATCACAGCAGTCCACATCGACACTAAAAGCTTTAGGCTACAAACTGTCTAAGAGTTGCCGCCGTGGCGAGTGCTAAAAATGTGTTGCGGTGTTTTAAAAGGGCGTTCCAGTGCTGTGCTTTAAAATTAAATGATTATAATCTTAATTCAAGTGATGAAGGATTCTGAAAGTCTGACAGTAATCACCGTTGAGTTCTGCTGTAGGTTAACGCTGCCTGCTTTACAGTGTTTTTCAGCTGCTTACACACAGGATCTTTCCTCGTCTCACAGTTTCTGAGAGCTGTCACTCAAACAGCAGAAACACACCAAATCTACAAAACCACACACTGATTCTCAGCCTCTGACTCAGTTTTCAATTTCATAAAACACTTTTTGCAAAACACAACACACACAAATCTAAATGGAATTAATATTACGGTAAAGGTGTTTGCAAATGTGTGCTTTTGAGATGCGTTTGTGATATTTTGAATGCAGTGCTTCATTTTGCAAGAGATGCGAGGCATTTTGTGTGCAATTCTTGGATTTGTGTGTAAAGTTTGGGAAAAAAAAAGAGGCAAAGTTTTGAAAATGTAAGCAGTTGAAAAAAACGGTACATGTTTGAAAATCATTAACAGTTAAAAACATGTTATAAATTTAGAAAAGTAATCAAATGTAATCAGTTACACTACTTTAATAAAGTAACTGAAATAGTTACACTACTCGTTACATTTTAAATAAGATAACTTGTAATCTGTAGCCTATTACATTTGCAAAGTAACCTTCGTATGAGTTTGAGGCGTTGCAGGAGCCGCTCCAGGAATCAGCAAACTAATGAACTGCTGCAGCAGAGCTTCTCCGCTCCAGTCCTCAGAATGTCTGACGCGTATCACTGTCCAGATGAGCTCAATCAAATGCTTTCTGGGTCCCGAGGACTGGAGTTCATGGAATCATGTATCTGTTCGACTGCTTTATATTAAACATTAGTGCATGTCTGCATGTTTGTTAAGATAAATGGTTATATGTTGATGCATTTGTTCTTAAGGGGCTGAATGTTTTTGTTACTATGCCCTGTGTGCATCATCACTGAGTGTTCATGCAGAGTGAAATCATTTCTGGAACTGTGTATTTGCTCTCTGCACATTCAACAGTGTCTGCTTACTTGTTCTGCATATATTGTTTGATGAGAAATAAACCTAAAAGCTGAAGATTTTTTTGTGGTGTCTTCAGTAACATACACGATCAATAGAAACTGACACGACAGACAGTGATTAACCTCATTATTTGTCTCTATACATTAATAGACATTTACTCTGATGCACGGACAAAATTGTCTGATTTTGTAAATTTGTTTGCACTGTTTACTGTTTAGTAAAATTGAAGTAAAAAATTGGTACATTCTCATGGTCCAGTACTGTTAGTTTAGTTTCAGCACTATATTAGTTCATTTTAAAAACTATCATTGATTAATTGGTTACCAACCAGTGTGTTCCAACCTAGTTATCATTATCAGTAAAATCCACTATTGGTTGCCGTGGAGAGACTCCATGGACATTAAAGGTTTTTCATGGAACCATCGATGCCAATAAAAAAAAAAACTTTATTTTTAAGATTGCACCAATCATTGGCCGTTTCTCAAATCCTCCGGAGGTCGCCTTTGTAGGCTGCATACGTCATAAAGAACATCTTATTTTAGAAAATTAACAATTATTAATTTGACCATTATTCTTAGTTAAGTGTAAATTGTTGTAATATGCTTTGACTAATATGCTCAATTAACTGAAATAAACCAGGCTTGATGACGTATGCAGCCTACAAATGTGACCTCCGGACGATGCAGCCTTCCGTTTGAGAAACGGGGATAGTTACAGAAAATAAAAATCATACGTACAGGTGAAATACATCCAGGTCACTTCCTGTGTCACTTCCTCTTTGATCAGGTACATGGCGATCATCCACCCGATGAAGCCCCGCCTCTCAGGAACGGCCACAAAAGGCGTGATTGTGTGCGTGTGGATTCTGGCTGCGTTTCTGGCGTTTCCGCTCTGCTTTTATTCTGTAACCGAAGTGAGGCCGCACAGGACGGTCTGCTACGTGGCCTGGCCGCGGCGCGACGACGACGCCTTCATGTGAGAGACACACAGCCATCATCTTCACTGAGTGTGACCCTCTGTTCCCTGTCGCAGGCTGACTTGTGTGTGTGTGTTGAACAGATATCACGTGATCGTGGCGGTGCTGGTGTATCTCCTGCCGCTGGCGCTCATGGCTGCCACCTACAGCAGGGTCGGACTCACGCTGTGGGGTGGAGGATTTCCAGGACACTCCTCGGGAAACTTCCAGGATCACCTGCAGGCCAAGAGAAAGGTGCTCGTGCTCTTCTGCTGATCTTCTCGTGTACACACATGTTCATTTGTTTATTTAGAACAGCGGTTCTCAACCAGGCCCGTAGGATGGCTTAAATGTATTTAAATTAATAAACAATTGGCTACAATTTGTGAACAAACTCTGATGTTTGAATGGACAGCCTTTGTCAAATGAGCACAAGCACATGTTGTTCGGTGTTCTGGAGCTGAAATATGGCTTATACGATGTTCTGATCCAGAGATATTCCTCTCACCCTTTTCAGTGGAAGTCTATGGGGGGATTGCTAGGGTGCTGTGAAAAGTGAAAGTGAAGTGACGTGAGGCCAAGTGTGGTGACCCATACTCTGAGTTTGTGCTCTGCATTTAACCCATCCAAGTGCACACACACACACACACACACACACACACACACACACACACACACACACACACACACACACACACACCCCACCCGGAGCAGTGGGCAGTCACTGGGGAGCAGTTGTGGGTTTGGTTCTTGCTCAAGGGTCTCACCTCAGTCGTGGTATTGAGAGAGTGCTGGTCATTCACTCCCCCCTCCTACAATCCCGGCTGGACTGACTCTCTATCCATTAGGCCACGGCTGCCCCACGTGTGCCCACAGTGTGGTTGCTAGGGTGTGGCTAGACAGTTGTCAGATATTTAAAGATACTTGGCTGTCTGAATCCAAAGAGCCCACCTGTTTGTCTCTGTGATGTTCTGATCCAGAGATATTCCTCTCATCCTTTTCAATGGAAGTCTATGAGTTTTTGGGGGGGTTTGATCGTCTGTTTTATGAAAACCGTAAGTCAGATCACTTAGTAAAGATAAAGTAACATGAGTCAGAACAATATGAAGGTCTGAACCAATTTTAGGTTGGGGACCAGCAGTTTTGTCATAACTACAGCAGAAATACTGGTAATATTTTAGAATATTTGAGGGCCTTTTGAAAATTATGTTGGAACGATGAGGGCCCTCGAAAAAAAGGTTGAGAACCGCTAGTTTAGCAGATGCTTTTATCCAAAAAGGAGCATCTGCAGTACGATCAGGTGTATTTCACTGACAAGAGGACAAAGCACCCAAATCAGACTAGTTTGAGTTAGTTTAGGTTAAGAGTAAAGGAAGATTTTGTCAGAGTCACTATGTGTGTTTACTGCTCTTGTGGGCTTTAACTGTGGTTTTGTTCATTACAATGTTTTTCTCTGATTGTCTTATTTGGTTTAATGCTGTTTAAACATAGTGTTCATTTGTTCTAGTCTTTTGTTTGCTGACACACAGGTTTAGTCTTAGTGAGTAACCAACTAAACTTTCCTACAGTTTTCAGTAGTTCAGCTGTTTTTGTCCAGCGAGTAACAGTGTGTGATGTGTCTGTATGTTATATATCACTCACGCAGGCAGTGAACACGCGCCTCTCTCATATGTTTTGTGTAAATGAACTAATTCCAAAAATGATTCAGTAGACTCTCTTTGTCTCTGTAGGTGAAATATGTAGTTAATACAGCTGTCCCTCACTGTATTGACTATGAATTAAGCTTGCCAGTTGCATTTAAATTACAGTGAAGCTGCTGCTTTGAAGAGTAAATGACTTTATCTTGGGTAACTTGACTGTAGTTTAACTGTTTTCATTTTGTATCTGCCTGCTTCTAAGTATTTTGTTGTCAGAAGCATGTGTGTGTTCTTAGTTTTATGGCTATGATTGTGCTGATGTTTCTGTAGGTTGTGAAGATGATGGTGATCGTGGTGGTAACATTTGCTGTCTGTTGGCTTCCGTATCATGTGTATTTCATCGTAACGAGCTTCAACCGGAAGCTGAAGAGGTTCAAGTCGATCCAGCAGGTGTATCTGTCGGTGCTGTGGCTCTCCATGAGCTCCTCCATGTACAACCCCATCATCTACTGCTGCCTCAACAGCAGGTATACCGCTCACACACAAACATCAGCGAACGCATGTTTAACATCTGTGCATTACGTTCACAATTTATGATATGCTCTTCTCTAAAGTTCACTTTCGTCGCAAACTAACATATAATTAACTCTTCCCTGCCACTGACAGAATTTTCCAGTGTTTCACTGAGTTTTCAGTGTTATATGGTAGGAGGCGCTATTGTGCGTCTTCTGAAAGAGTATCGAACATCTGTGTCAAAACACAGCAAACAAGTGATTGCGTTTGTAAAAATAACACGATCATCAAACATTTAACAGGAAATCATTTAAAACCGCCTAAAGTTATCGAATGAAATGTCAACCCAGGAAGTGGTATTTAAAAATACGCTAGCGGGGAAAGAGTTAACTTTTAACTCTCTTCCATCAACACTTCCAAAGCTTCAGTCCGAAACCACTTACTGGATCGACACATCATTCAATAACCTAACACAGTTTTGATTTGTATGCTGTTTAAAGGTCCCATGGCATGAAAATTTCACTTTATAAGGTTTTGTAACATTAATATGAGTTCCCGTAGCCTTACTATGGTCCCTCAGTGGCTAGAAATGGTGATAGGTGTAAACCGAGCCCTGGGTATCCTGCTTCGTCTTTGAGAACATGAGCTACTACAGTGCGAGGCGAGCGCAATATATTTTTTTCCCTCGAGAGACATCATGGCTTACAAACGAGCGAAGCATGGCAGCTGCTCAGTGTTTGGATGAACAAATGAACACTGAAGTAATTTTTTAGTTCCTTCATCCAAGCCTATGGCTAGCATTAGCTACATGATAATAACTGTAACAACATACATAACCAACTAAAGTGCTGTATCCAGACACAATATTTTAAACTAACCATTCGGAGACGTCCTGCTGTAGCCGCTGAGTTGCAGCTTCTTCATCCGGATCAGATTCTGGGTCAAACTGAAAACCTTGAAGGACTGCGTGTCTACGAGCCATTGCGATACATCCACTGTCAACATTAGCGCATGCTAGCGCCACACACCCACCCTCCACCTTGCCCCGCCTCTCTCCTCCTCATTAGCATTTAAAGCTACAGACACAGGAATGGCGTGTCTAAGGAAAGCTCATTGTGGGACTGGCTCGTAGTGGCTGAAATTCTGCACCAAGGCTGAATTTCGGGAAAGAGACTTCAGATACAGCACTAGGGACCACTTAGGCCTATATAAAAGCATCCAAAAAACAGCATGGGACCTTTAATGTTTGATGATTGTGTTATTTCACATATGCATCTGCTTACATACGCGATCACTTGTTTCTGCTTCTTCTTTGCCGCGTTTTGATCCAGACGTTCAATAAAGAAGATGTGTAATAGCGTCTCCTACTGTACACCAGTGAAAACACAGAAAGATGGAAAATTACGTCAATGGCAGGGAAAGAGTTAACACTAAGTCCTGAGGTAAATGTGACGTCAAATGCTGTTCACCAGCTGTTTTAGTGACATCTTCCTTCGGTTAAAATCACTGTTTAGAATGATTAAAAGATGATGCATTTCAGTAAGTTTAGCCTCATCTTTCAATATTTATTTCATTTTATTACTAGTAGCAAAGAAGTAAAGAAGATTGGTTCATGTGCTGTTTGAACTGAGATGGCTACAGCGATCTGTCACGCACATTAAAGAGCACCAAATCAGCATTTTTTGTTTGAATTTTGTGCTATAATTATCATAGAAATGCAGAGATTTTGTTGTTTTTTCCCCACAAATGGCCCATTGTGACTCAAACATACTTTTGCAAATAATTTGGCATGTTATGCAAATGATAATAACATGGCATATTGCACAGACATATGAGCTGAGCACTCACCCAGCTAACAGAGAACATTCTCACAACTTTCACAGCTTTTTTTTTTTTTTTAAGTTATATAAATGTTAGGAAAAACGTTCTAAGTTTATATAACATTAACAACAACAACAACAACAACAACAAAAGTTAGCAGAATGTTGTGAGAAACGTTTTGTGACCTTTAAATTACATTATACTGGACGTCAACATTTTAGACACATTTCAAAACAATGTTCCCAGAAAGATTTTCTAACCTAAATTTGTTAGCCGAGCATTACTTGAACCGTTAAAAACAATTTGGTGGTTCATTGACATTACGCTGGCTAAGTTTACATGCACAATTTTTAGAAAGTTGAAAAAACTCAAAGGTTTAAAGGGGTCATCGGATGCAAAATTCACTTTACTTATTGTTTGAATCCCAATTTTAAAATCCCCTTTCTCAAATCAGGCTGTTCTGAGATTCCTGTCAGAATGACATAATTCTATGCAGGCTGCTCCCACGATAGTTGATTGACACTAGCGTCTTACCTTAGACCCGCCCTGAGTGAGCTGAGAGCTGTCCGCCATTGTGTCGACTCCGGTGCAGGGGAAGACAAGATGTCTCCGATTAAGCAATTGAGGTGTAATGAATGGATATAGCCATCGTCAATTACACCTGACATCTGAAGTGAATGCGCCGATCTGCCTAAATGCGTCTATGTTCGCGCGAATCATTCGTGATCCAGCCTCATCTACAGAAGAAGTGAGTATAAGGGTTTTATGAATCTTTGCAAATCGCCTTTCCTAATATATGCTAGTTAGCCAGTTTCAAGGCTGACGTTTACAGTCTGCTTGTCACTCCACGGAAGAGAGGGGTGGGGTCAGCAGAGCTCATTAGCATTAGCAACATGGACTATAATGGCTTGATGAAAACAGAGCTGTTTTTTACAGGTTAAAAGGGAGTTTTTACACTACCACTGAGAAATTTTAACCAAAGTATGTTATAGACTTTTCATTAAGACCCTAAAGAATCATATGGAAAATGGGCATCCGATGGCCCCTTTAAGGCAACCAGCTTCAGGAGATTTTGGAGTTTTCTCAACTTGTTGTTTTCAGTTCATAAAGCTAAAGGTTGAGAAATCAAAAATCTCCTTCAAAAACAAGTTGAGAAAACAATAAAAATCTCCTGAAGCTGGTTGCCTTAAACTTTTAAGTTCCCCTTCTAGGGAACTCAACGCTGCGTCCTGGTGGACATTTTGGGGAATGCAGCCAGCATGTCCGGTGCCTGAAACATATATAAAACAACACCAATCCAAAGCGTTTGTGTCTCGGGCCGTTGCCGCGGCTCGGTTTATCTCATGGTGATTGCTTTGATCTGTGGTGTCCGCTTATCCTTTACAATTGGGATGCCTGATGCAGCAGATTTTGCTCGCATTGCTATAACGATGAAGTGTGAGCACCAAGACATTTTCGCTCAGGACATGCAAGATCGTGGGCGGAGCTATATTCAGCTCAGCCGTGCCTCTCTAATATCAGAATCAGAATCAGAAAGAGCTTAATTGCCAAGTATGCTTGCGCATACAAGGAATTTGTTTTAGTGACATAAGCTTCCAGTACACAGAGAATAGAACACGCAGACAATAAAAATACACATATGTAAATATAAATAGACAAAAATTGAAAAGTAAATAAATTGTATGTACAGTTGTGCTATATGGACCAGAATAGAATGAGATGCAGGGATGTGCTAGGATGGAGGTGGTAACAAATTAATATAAGGTTATTGCATGTTTTTATATTGCATAATGTGGGGAACATTTAACTGTTCATAAGGTAGATTACCTGGGGGAAGAAACTGTTCTTGTGCCTGGCTGTCCTGGTATTTAGGGCTCTGTATCGGCGGCCAAATGGCAAAAGTTCAAAAAGTGGGTGACTCGGATGTGAGGGATCCAGAGTGATTTTCTGAGCCCTTTTCCTCACTCTGGAAGTATACAGTTCTTGGAGGGTGGGCAGGGGGGCACCGATAATTCTTTCAGCAGTTCGAACCGTTCTCTGTAGTCTTCTGATGTCTGATTTTGTAGCTGAACCAAACCAGACAGTTATTGATGTGCACAGAACAGACGCGATGACGGCTGAGTAGAACTGTTTCAGCAACTCCTGTGGCAGGTTAAACTTCCTCAGCTGGTGAAGGAAGTACAACCTTTGTTGGGCCTTTTTTACAATGGAGTCGATGTGAGTGTCCCACTTCAGGTCCTGAGAGATGATGGATCCCAGGAACTTGAATGTCTCCACTGCAGCCACAGTGCTGTCGATGATGGCGAGTGGGGAGAGTGCAGGGGGGTTTCTCCTGAAGTCCATGGTCATCTCCACTGTTTTGAGCGTGTTCAGCTCCAGGTTGTTAAGACTGCACCAGACAGCCAGCTGCTCAACCTCCTGTCTGTAAGCAGACTCGGCACTGTCCTGAATGAGGCCGATAACTGTAGTGTTGTCTGCGAACTTCAGGAGCTTGACAGAGGGGTCTTTAGTGGTGCACTCATTGGTGTAGAGGGAGAAGAGCAGTGGTGAGAGAACGCAGCCCTGAGGAGCTCCAGTGCTGATGGTGCGGGTGTTTGACATGAATCTCCCCAGTCTCACTAGCTGCTGCCTATCTGTCAGGAAGCTGGTGATCCACTGACAGATAGAGCTATGGACAGAGAGCTGGGTTAGTTTGGTCTGGAGGAGTGTAGGGATGATGGTGTTGAAGGCCGAACTAAAGTCCAAAAACAGGATCCTTGATTTGTCCAGATGCAGCAGGATGAAGTGCAGTCCCATGTTGACTGCATCATCCACAGACCTGTTTGCTCGATAAGCAAACTGCAGGGGGTCCAGTAAAGATCCAGTGATTGTCCTTCAGATAAGCCAGAACCAGTTTTTCGAATGACTTCATGACAACAGATGTTAGTGCCACAGGTCTGTTGTTGTTAAGTCCTGTTATTTTGTGTTTCTTTGGGACAGGGATGATGGTGGAGTGTTTGAAGCAGGCAGGGACTTCGCAAAGCTCCAGTGATCTGTTGAAGATCTGTGTGAAGATGGGGGCCAGCTCGTCAGCACAGGTTTTCAAGTAGGCTGGTGTCACACCGTCTGGGCCTGGTGCCTTCCTTCTCTTGTTCTTTCTGAAGACCTGGCACACGTCTTCTTCACTGATCTGGAGTGCAGGTGTGGGGGAGAGAGGGGATACAGGAGGTGTTAGTGGTTGTGTAGAGAGATGGTCAGGACGGGTGTGGGGGGTTTCAAATCTATAATAAAACTCATTCAGGTCATCAGCAAGTTGTTGATTCACCTCAGTGCTGGGGGATGGTGTCTTGTAGTTGGTGATGGCTTTCAGACCTTTCCACACTGAAGCTGAATCATTGGAAGTGAACTGATCTTCCAACGTTTTAGTGTAGGTCCTTTTAGCCACTCTAATGTCCTTATTCAGTGTGTTCCTGGCCTGACTGTACAAGACTCTGTCCCCATTTCTGTAGGGATCCTCTTTGGCCTGACAAAGATGTCTGAGTTTTGCTGTAAACCATGGCTAATCATTGTTGAATGTTAAATAAGTTCTGGTAGGAATGCATATTTCCTCACAGAAACTAATATAGAATCTTACAGTCTCTGTGAGCTCATCCAGATCAGTAGTAACAGCTTCAAAAACACTCCAATCAGTGCAGTCGAAACAGGCTTGTAAACCCGCTCTGTCTCATTGGTCCATCTCTTTACAGTCTTTAATACAGGTTTAGCAGATTTAAGTTTTTGCCTGTAGGTTGGTATAAGATGAACCAGGCAGTGGTCAGAGAGCCCCATAGCTGCCCGTGGGACAGAGTGATATGCATCTTTTATTGCTGTGTAACAGTGATCCAATATATTACTGTCTCTGGTGGGACATGTGATGTGCTGTTTGTATTTTAGCAGTTCACGGGAGAGATTGGCTTTATTCAAGTCCCTGAGAATGATTAAAACCGAGTCCGGGTGTTTTTGTTCTGTGTCTGTGATCTGATCAACAAGTTTCTGTAAAGCTGAGCTCATGTGCGCTTGCAGTGGAATGTAAACACTCACGAGAATGAACGAGTGAAACTCCCGTGGCGAGTAGAAAGGCTTACAGTTAATGAAAAGCACTTCTAGATCTGAACAGCACGTCTTCTTTAACACTGTACACCATCTCTCATTTGTATAAAAGCATGTCCCGCCACCGCACAATTTCCCTGTTGATTCTGAGTCACGATCCGTTCTGAATAGCTGAAAGGCTGGCAGACTTAACGTGCTGTCCGGAATGGCGTTGTTCAGCCAGATTTCCATGAAACACAGAGCAGCAAAGTGTGAGAAATCCTTATTTGTCTGGGAGAGCAGAAGAAGTTTGTCTGTTGTGTTGGGTAGAGAGCGGAGATTCACCAGATGAATACTGGGTAGCGGTGTTCTAAATCCGTGCTGTCTGAGCTTCGCGAGCGCACTGGCTTTCTTCCCCCGTCTGCGCGTCCTGAAGCATTTGAACAGTGCCACTGCTCCCCTGACAACTATGTTCAGCAAAACATCCGAATAATCGAAAACCAGTAGAAGATTTTGTGGTGTGTTCTGACGAATGTTCAGCAGTTCATCCCTGGTGAAACTGATCATGTTTGAAAAACAAAAAAACAGGAAAAACTAACAAAAACACTAAAACAACTGGAGAGTGAACCACCATGACTGCCGTGTGTGGCGCCATCTTGTGAAAAACCACATAATATGCATGTTTTTGTGTGTGGAGATCCTCGCTGGGCATGGATCTATTGAATGCTCTGTGGAGCGAAGCTGCGACCTAGCTGTTTCAGTAGTTTACACATACACTAGGTGTTTCAGTAATCTAGAGTGGTTACGGAGAATGTTCCTTCCTATGTTTAGCCGGATGGTAAGTGAACAGTCTCTGCTCAGAGTGTAGTGATTATGCTCCAGCTCAGGCTTGCTTTTCTTTGGAATATAGCAGTCTGAGGGCAGCTATGTTCTAGCCTGGCGTCTATGACTGGGTTGGGTTCCCCTTAGGCACAAGCTCTCTCAGGTGAGCACTGAAGTCTTTGTTTAGGAATCTGCTATTTGAGGATAGCTGTGTTCCAGCTCGGAGACTGCTGCCCCTTGTGGGGTCTGTAAGTAGGGGTCTCCTTGAGCCCTTGCCTAGACTGCACTGTTTCCCCTGTTCAGGGTTTAAGTAGATGGCCCACTTCATGGTCTGGGCAGACTTCAGCCTTATCTGAGGGAAATGCTATTTGAGGATAGCTAAGTAGCGATCTCCTTGAGCCCTGCCTAGATAGTGCGGTCTCCCCTTATAGGGTATCCCCTTATACTAGACCAGCCCACTGCTGGTGGTCTTGGCAGTTGCAGTGGTCCCCTTTCCTAGAACCTAGCTATCTGAGGATAGCCATGGGCTAGCACGGTGATTGCTCCCCTGCCAGGGGTTTTTAAGTAGCGGTCTCCTTAAGCCCTTACCTAGACAGTGCTGTCTCCCCTCTCGGGGTTGTAAGCAGACAGCCCACTCTCTGTTGTCTGGGTAGTTTCAGTCGGTCCCCTTCTGGTAGCCCTTCAAACACAAATAGCTATCTGAGAATGTCTATGTGCTAGCTCAGTGACTGCTCCCCTTCCTAGGGTCTCTAAGTAGCGGTATCTTTGAGCCCTTGCCTAGATAGCGCTATCTCCCCTGGTAGGGTTGGAAGTATACAGCCCACTCTTTGTGGTCTGGGCAGCCTCATAGGAGGGTTTACCTGGTTATCCAGGCAAGCTGTGCGGGACTAGCTGTTGATAGATTGGTGATTGCTCCCCTTCTTAGGGTTTCTAAGTAGTGGTCTCCTTGAGCCCTTACCTAGACAGTGCTGTCTCCCCTGCTTGGGTTGCAAGTATACAGCCCACTCTTGTGGTCTGGGTAGTCTCAGCTGGTCCCCTTCTGGTAGCCTTTCCCAGTTACATAGTTATCTGAGGATATCTATGTGCTATCTCCGCAAATGCTCTCCTTCTTAGGGTCTTTAAGTATCAGTCTCCTTGAGCCCTTGCCTAGACAGTGCTATCTCCCCTGTTAGGGTAGTAAGTATATGGCCCACTCTCTGTGGTCTGGGCAGTTTCAGGAAGGTTTACCTGGTTTTTAGTTTGGTCCAGTCGGGTAGCCCCTTCCTAGGTATATAGTTATCTGAGGATAGCTATGTGACTGCTCCCCTTCTTAGGGCTTTTTAAGTAGCGGTCTCCCTAAGCCCTGGCTTAGACAGTGCTATCTCCCCTGCAGGGTTTTAAGTAGATAGCCATCCCCTTGGTCTGGGAAGCTCCTTAGGAAGGTCCTTTGTCATAAGACCCTTTGGATATAGCTATCTGCGGATAGCTGTCTCCTAGCTGGGATTGTTGGTAGCAATCTTTGAGACTAGGCTTCCAGCCTCTCAGTGCATTTCTGTCACCTCCTTGGTGCTCTCTCACCAGGTGGACAGGCATGCACCTCGGTATGGCGTGATTGGATATCGTTCCCCAAAGTGTCCACCAGGACTCAGAGGTGAGTTCCCTAGAAGGGGAACGTCTCAGGTTACCCATGTAACCATGGTTCCCCGAGAGGGAACGAGATGCTGCGTTTCCCTGCCATGCCTTTGGCCTGCCTGTTTATGTCTCCTCGACAACTGAGTTGGTGACGTATTCAGCAGGTGCCTTTTTATACTTTTGGATACCCGCCTATGACGTCACGGGCCACGTGGAACAATACTGAAGTATGTTTTATACATACTTCAGGCACCGATCATGCTGGCTGCATTCCCTAAAGTGTCCACCAGGATGCAGTGTCTCGTTCCCTCTCGGGGAACCATAGTTACATGGATAACTTAAACGCACGTCCCCGCACCCAAAACCAGTCATCTATGGATGAGAATCTGAAACAAGGATTGGTGGGAGGTTGTCTTGCTCCATTTCACAGATGCTAAGTGAAGGGAGAGTTTTATAATGACAGGACATGCATTTATACAACACTTTATTCAAAAGAAAGAACCGCTCATTCCACACGTCATGCATCATTACGCTATTTGTACATCATTGCTCATGCACAGTCATATCAGTTTCGGTTTTCAGTCTGATCAAGTGTTTACATGTGCTCTCAATCGTATTAGAAAAGGAATAAACCACTCGTTTAAATCCAGAAATTGAAATTTAGTTTGGATCGAGCTCAGTCGGATTGATTAAGGTGTTTACATGAAGGCTTTTCAGTCTGATTTGATCCATTGAGGCCATTTGTGCCGAATTCTGAACCCCGCCATATTATTACCTCCTAGTATTGGTAGGTTTAGGCTTAGTTGTGGGGGAGGCGATAGGATTAGGCAATCAGGTAGCGATTTCAACGAGGGCGGTAATAAACTGGCAGGGAGTTGAAAATGGGCACAACACCATCAATCCGATTACAAACTGATTATTTGATTGCATGTAAACATAGTCACCAATGCAGTAGCGGTTTTTATTATATACCGAGTTTCTCTCTCTCGCTTGCATTTCTGCCACAGGTTCCGTGCGGGCTTCAAGCGTGTGTTTCGCTGCTGTCCCTTCATTCACGTGTCGGACAGTGATGAGCTGGAGCTCCAGACCACCCGCTTCCAACAGCAGCGGCAGAGCAGCCTGTACACGGTCACGCGTGTGGAGTCCTGCCCCGATGCTCACGCTAACCCGGCCAGACGCAAGAGCTCCAGCACCAGCCGCTGCAGCCAGTCACGGCCCTCCGCCCGGCCCTCGCTCAACGGGGCTCTCCACGGCTGAGAGAACACCAGCTTCACATTCACCAGCTCCAATAGCTCCACACACACCTGTGTAACCCTGGAGCACAAAATCAGTCATGAGGGTCCATTTTTTGAAATTGAGATGCAAACATCCTCTGAGAGCTGAATAAATAAGCTTTCCATTGATGTATGGTTTGTTAGAATAGGATGTACATCCTACAAAATGTACCTGTGCTACTTATGACTGGTTTTGTGCTCCAGGGTCACATATGACACTGAACACTCAGAGGACACACACCGCCTGTTGATGTTAGGGTTGTTAAACTTTATTTGATGGTCCCTTTTAGACATTCTGTTGACTATAAGTAACTTTGCAGCTGCATGTCAGCTAGCTCTCATTAGACTGTTAGGTGAGGGTTAGTAGAATAATTTGATGTTCTTATAAAATGCAAATTACAGGTTTTATTGCATTTTACAAAATGTCCTAAATTTTCTGAAAACAGGGTTGTAGTTGCTTAAGGTCAACACAACATCTAACAGTGATCATCAAAGTAAAGTGTTACCGTAGGGTTAACGGGGTTAGGGTTGAGTTGTAACGGGCTGTAATGCTGTTACAGATTCAGAATCCAGTGGTGTAATATTCAGATGACAGCTGCTGCATCACATGGATTTCTTCGCTCATATTGAGCACACGTGTGTCCTCTCGCTCTCTAAAAGCTGCGTCCCAATTCAGAGGCAACGTTTAACCGAATGCAGCACTGAAACGCACCCTTCGTTTCCCGAGCCATGAAGGATATTACAGAAGATGAAAATGTCAGATTATGCAAGTATTGGGTTTCAACTTAACCAAATATTTAAAGTTACAAAAACACTTTGAAAAAACGCTTTATTATGTGTGTAAATGGAGCAAGGTGAACGTATGTTGAAGGTAACTTTTAAAAAAAGTCCAGCACAAATGTTACCGTCACTCATCAGGGGCAGCTGTTACTGTTGCCAGGCAACAAGAGCAGTCCTGTTAATTCAATGATGCTCAGTTCAACCTTCACGCCCTTTGAAGGATGCAGCCTCTGAATTGGGACGCAGTGTGTGTCGCTGGTCGCGTTCACATGCTAAGATGTTGTACAGATGAGTCTTTCACGCATCTGAAGCACAAATCACACGCTCCTGTTGCATGTCGTTTTTTTGTAGGTTTGTGCAGAAAAATCAGTGTCATCAGTGTCACCATAATCAGCAGTGTAATGATAATAAAGTGTTGTGCTTCACCTGTATATCATCATCTCTGTTGTTAATAACAGTAGTATTTGTAATTTTTGTCATTTGTGTGTGAGAGAGAGTATGAGAGAGAGTGTGAGTGTGTGAAAGCGTGTGAGAGAGAGTGAGTGTGAGAGCGTGTGAGAGCGTGAGTGTGAGTGTAAATGTGAGAGAGTGTGTGAGTGTGCGTGTGAGTGAGTGAGAGAGTGAGTGTGAATGTGAGCGTGTGTGCGTGTGAGAGTGAGTGTGAGTGTGAGAGAGTGAGTGTGAGTGTGAATGTGAGAGAGTGTGAGTGTGAGAGAACATGAGAGAGTGAGTGAGAGAGAGTGTGATTGTGAGTGTGAGTGAGAGAGTGTGAGTGTGAGAGAGTGTGAATGTGAGAGAGTGTTGACACTCAGTTCTGACAAATTTAAAACAAAAAAGACTTCCTACAACTTATATTACCCACAAGAGGAGTTTATATCAACCAAGAAAAACAGCAGAAGACAACTCACTGAGAGCAACCCAAAGGGCCACACAACTGTCACAGAGAGAAGACCTCTCAAACTGAGACCCTTCCAGACCAAGGCCTGTGTGAAGTTATCCACAGACTAAAACCTCAGAGAAACTAAGGAGGATATCAAACAGCAACGAATAAGGAAGAGCCCCAGAAAATTTTGACCAATATTTTAATTTTGTGGACATTTTGATCAATATTTGTATATAGTTCACAGAAGAACTCTCAAAAACAAACAAAGAGACAGTTTTTTCAGTTATTTGTTTACATTCTAAAACCAGTGATGGCCACTGCAGCATGCAAGCCCCGCCCCTTCGTGTACCCTCAGAGGAGCTCTGAACACTCTAAACAGCTCCACAGGCAGAAGCAGATCAAGGAGCATCCTGAAACACTGTTTGCTGACTATGACCGCAGTTCAATGACCAACCTGCTCTTCTACACTGAAAACAGCTCCTTATGGCATACTGCTTTCTGCCAACACTTTACCTTCACCACAAAAAGAGGCATCTGCAAAGGCAGACAGATCCTGATATTTGAAGATGCTGAAGGAAATGAGGAATCAAGAATTTTATCTCTGAACTTATACCACAACGGCACTGTCATGATCCAAGGCTCGGAGCCTGCCCTCCAAGCATTTACAGCTGACTTTATACAAATTAAACAGCAGGCACGTCTTAATACAAGTCTCACACAAGATCATACAGATACAAATACAACCTCTTCTCCTGTAAAAGACATCCAAAAGAAGAAAACTGCAACAGCCTTAGTTCAATCTCCCATGTCAAAAATGAAAGAGAAATTTTCCCTCCTGGAAATAGATGTGGTGGAACTAAAAGAATTGATAATGTCCCAGCTAAAAGACAACAGCGACTTGGAGCAGCTCACAAAGGACATGATGAATTTAAAACAAGAGACCGAATACCTGCTGAGAAACAAAGAACAGATGTCAAAGGAACTTCACCAAGCTAGAGAAGAGCTGAAGGAACTCAAATCAACTTTCAGAAGACAAGTAGCTGTAATTAAAACAGAAATGCATGAAGAACTGTCTGTGTTGAAATCAGAACTTCGAAAGAAAGATGAACTTATAAATGACATGAAGGAACAACTTCTTCATGTTTCAACTTCCAAAGGATCTCACGCTAAACACTTGACCTGTCTCTCCACTGACAATCACCAATCACCCGCAGTGGACGATCCTCACTCTTCATCAGATCCACTGACCAACGTCCACAGCACTGCTCCAGATGACCCCACTGAAACAGAAGCTCTTATTCTCATCGACTCCAATGGAAAATACATCAATGAGAAACTCTTGTTTCCAAAAATGAAAGCACAGAAAATGTGGTGCCCAAATACAAGCAGGGCTCTTCAGATCTTATCTGATGAAAATCTGAAAAAAACTTACAAGCACATCGTAGTCCGCACAGGGACAAACGACTTACGAGCAGCGAAGGGTAACGTGGCTCCTATGCTCAGAGAGGTGGCCATCAGAGCCTCAGAGCGCTTCCCAGAAGCTAAAATAACCCTGTCCACGTTACTGCCACGGAGTGATGTGCCGATTC
Organism: Acrossocheilus wenchowensis; assembly: GCA_029620275.1. Taxonomy (NCBI): domain Eukaryota; kingdom Metazoa; phylum Chordata; class Actinopteri; order Cypriniformes; family Cyprinidae; genus Acrossocheilus; species Acrossocheilus wenchowensis. The sequence goes on from CM056145.1 coordinate 367,380, forward strand.
ACGTGATCCATGGAAACAATGTAGAACTCTCCAGAACCTGTGCATTCATTCCCAATGTTCACCTGGCTTACCATGAAGACATTCGGCCCCATCATATGTATGACTACATACACCTCAACAAGAAAGGAGTACAACTTTTCGCAAGAGTGCTAAAAAGCACAGCATTTGGTAAAACAGAAAACAGCAGAAACCTACACAGCAAGAGCAGCTCCCAACCACAAAGAAACATCCATCCTACTCCAAGAACCAGACAGGACTCGACCCCTGGAGCGCCATCACAGAGCTACGCCGCAGCAGCCCAACAACCACAGAACCCTGCAGCCGCCGAACTCAATCAGATAAGACACCTGCTCAACATCATCTGCTCCAAACTTGTCAAGTGATGCACAAGAGTAATACACACAAACACTTAAAATGACTCTGTCAATATCAATGTGGAATATTCAAGGCTTGAATTCAACAGCCTTTGGACTAAAGAGTTCAAACACAGACTTCCAGAACAGCATCAAAGAGATGGATATTATAATTCTACAGGAGACATGGAGCAGGGCAGACGCCATCACCCACTGCCCACCCAACTACAGAGAAATCATCCTACCATCACAAAAACTCAGCACAGTCCGACAGGGAAGAGACTCAGGAGGACAAATCATCTGGTACAAATCAAAATACCACAACCGCATCAACACAGTAAAGCAAGGCAAATACTACGCCTGGCTTAAAATCCACAAGGAACTGCTCCCATCCAGAAAAGATATATTCCTATGTGCCATATACATCCCGCCATCAGAGTCCCCCTACTACAGCGAAGACATGTTCTCCACTTTAGAGGAAGAGACGAGCCACTTCCAGGCCCAGGGAGACGTGCTCATCTGCTGGGACCTGAACGCAAGAACAGGACTACAGCCCGACTTCACCGACGCACGAGGCAGCAAATATATCAACAACAAACTGACTGCTATTAATAACACCTTCTCCCATATCCACAGAAATAACCATGATCATATAGTAAATAAGAATGGAAAAGTCCTCCTGCAGCTCTGTCGAAGCCTGGGTCTGAATATCATCAATGGTAGGTTACGAGGAGACACTTCAGGGAGATTCACATTTTGCTCACCTCTTGGCAATAGCACAGTTGATTATATGATAACAGACATAGATCCTTCATCTCTCAGATCATTCACTGTTAAAGAACTAACCCCTCTGTCTGATCACAGTCAGATCACTGTGCATCTCAAAAAGACAGAAAATATCATGAACTCAAAGCCCAGTAAGCTGTACAACATCAGAAAACCATACAGATGGGCTGAAAACAGCGCTGAAGAATATCAGAAAGCACTTAGCAGCCAAAAAATACAAGCGCTGATAGATAACTTTCTAATTAACACCTATACTCACACTAATGAAGGGGTCAATCTTGCTGTCAGAGATATAAATTACATATTTGAAAAATCAGCAAAACAATCCAAATTGAAAACAAAAAATGGAAAAAATCAAATACCCAAAAATGACAAAAATTGGTTTGATAAGGACTGCCAAACTATTCGCAAAAAACTGAGAACGTTGTCAAATCAGAAACACAAAGATCCAAATGATGTAGAACTCCGCCTTCTCTACAGTGACACACTAAAACAATACAAACATACACTCAGAACCAAAAAAACACAATACACCCAAAAACAACTGACAATAATCGAGAAGTCAGTGAACACAAACCAATTCTGGGAAAATTGGAACAATCTAAAAAAAACTGATCGTGAAGAATTGGCAATCCAAAATGGAGAAATATGGGAAAGTCATTTCCAAACACTGTTTAATAAAGTACAAACAGACACAAACTGTAAGCAAATTCAAATAATCAACCAACTGGAAAAACTAGAATTAACAATCAAAGATAACCAAAACCCATTAGATTTCCCAATAACTGATAAAGAACTTAAAGAAAAAATTAAAAACCTGCAGCACAAAAAAGCGTCTGGACCTGATGGGATATTAAACGAAATGATAAAACACACAAGCAGTAAATTCCAGTTGGCCATCCTAAAACTATTCAGTGTGGTTCTGAGTGTAGGTTACTTCCCTGACGTCTGGAGTCGAGGCTTGATAACACCAATCTTTAAAAACGGAGATAAATCTGATCCTAACAACTACAGAGGCATCTGTGTGAGCAGCAACCTGGGAAAGTTATTCTGTAGCATAATAAACGCTCGACTATTAGACTTCATCACCACACACAATGTACTGAGCAGAAGTCAAATCGGGTTTTTACCAAATTACCGTACATCTGATCACATCTATACATTACATACTCTAATTGAAAAACATGTTCACCGAGATAAAGGTAAAATATACGCATGCTTTATCGACTTCAAAAAAGCTTTTGACTCAATTTGGCACCAAGGACTATTTTACAAAACTATTGAAAGTGGCATAGGAGGTAAAACCTATGACCTTATTAAATCAATGTACACTGAAAGTAAATGTGGTGTAAAAATCAGCACCAAACGTACGAGGTATCTTTCCCAGGAGCGTGGAGTGAGACAGGGCTGCTGCTTAAGCCCAACATTATTTAACATTTACATCAATGACCTGGCGCTCCGTCTGGAGCGATCTGCAGCCCCTGGCCTCGCTCTACACGACTCACAGATCAGATGCCTACTGTATGCGGATGATCTGGTTCTGCTGTCTCCCACTCAACACGGTTTACAGCAGAACCTGGACCTGCTGCAGCAGTACTGCCAGACCTGGGCCCTGACAGTCAACCTGAAGAAAACCAAAGTTATGATATTTCAGAAAAGATCCAGATCCCAGGGAACACAACACACATTTACATTAGGCACTAACCAGATAACACACACATCACACTACAGCTACCTGGGTTTGAAGATCACATCCACTGGAAACTTTAACCATGCTGTGACAGAACTGAGAGATAAAGCACGCAGGGCCTTCTATGCCATAAAACGGCAATGTCCTATAGAAATCCCTATCAGAATTTGGCTGAAAATATTAGAATCAGTAATTGAGCCCATTGCCCTCTATGGCAGTGAGGTGTGGGGTCCACTGACCAATCCACATCAAGATCTCACCAAATGGGAAAAACATCCGATTGAGACCCTGCATGCAGAACTCTGTAAAACCATATTACACGTGCACCGGCACACAACAAATAACGCATGCAGGGCAGAATTAGGCAAATATCATCTAATCATAAAGACACAGAAAAGGGCAATTAAATTCTGGAAACATCTGAAACTCAGTGACCTCCAATCATATCATTATAAAGCCCTGCAATACCAAGAGACGAGCAAAGAAAGCAAGCCCTTCCCTCAGCTGATCCAGAGCTTCAGTCCTGATGCTTCACTAACATCTACTGATGCTCTGAATCACATCAGAATCAATCAGATTACTGCACAAATCAGACAGACTTACATCACTCACTGGCAAACACAAACACAACAGCAGAGTAAGATGCAATGCTATTCGGCCCTAAAGAGAGAGTACAGTATGGCAGAGTATCTGTACACAGTGTCAGATCAGAAACTGAGAAGCACGCTGACCAGATACAGACTCAGCGGACACAAGCTGACGATAGAGACGGGCAGACACAGAGAAACATGGCTGCCCCCGGAGCAGAGACTGTGTTCACACTGTGATCTGAATCAGACAGAAACAGAGCTGCACTTCCTCACAGAATGCTCCAAATACACCGACATACGGACAGTGTTCTCTGATAAAATACAGCAGATCCATCCGACATTTAACACTCTTTCAGACCAGGAGAAACTGCCGTATCTGTTAGGAGAGCACAAGAACTGCTGTGTGTTTGCTGCTCAGTATGTGTCCGCCTGTCACCACAGAAGAGAAAACACTCCATCTGCCCTGATCTGATGTTTCCAGCTCATCTAGATTATATTAAACCATATTACTCTGCATATTACTTAGATCTACATTTTGCTTTTGTAAATCTGTCTAATCCCTGATGTTATTTATCTAGTTTATATACTTACATTAGAAATTCATTTTAATACTTAAAATTCTTTACAATCTTAATACTTTATATATTATTATTACTATTATTCTTTTTCTTTCTTGTTAATACATATATGCACTATTTGTAAGCAGCCCAGCTGCAATTGCTTTGGCAATACAAATGTATATTTTTGTCATGCCAATAAAGCACCCTTGAATTGAATTTAATTGAATTGAGTGTGTGTGAGTGTGAGTGTGAATGTGAGAGAGTGTTAGTGTGTGTGTGTGTGTGTGTGTGTGTGTGTGAGAGAGAGTGTGAGTGTGAGAGCGTGTGAGAGAGTGAGTGAGAGAGAGTGTGAGTGTGAGAGAGTGAGAGAGTGAGTGAGAGAGTGTGAGTGTGAGAAAGCATGAGAGAGTGAGTGAGAGAGTGTGAGTGTGAGAGAGTGAGAGAGTGAGTGAGAGAGTGTGAGTGTGAGTGTGAGAGAGCGTGAGAGAGTGAGTGAGAGAGAGTGTGATTGTGAGAGAGTGAGAGAGTGAGTGAGAGAGTGTGAGTGTGAGAGAGTGTGAATGTGAGAGAGTATGAATGTGAGAGAGTGTGAGTGTGAGAGAGTGTGAGTGTGCGTGTGAGAGCGTGAGAGTGTGTGAGTGTGTGAGAGTGTGTGTGAGTGTGAGAGAGAGAGTGTGAGTGTGAGTGTGAGAGAGTGTGAGTGTGAGTGTGAGTGAGTGTGAATGTGAGAGAGCGTGTGAGTGCGTGTGAGAGCGTGTGAGTGAGAGTGTGTGAGTGTGAGAGAGAGAGCGTGTGAGTGAGAGTGTGTGAGTGTGAGAGAGAGAGCGTGTGAGTGAGAGTGTGTGAGTGTGAGAGAGTGTGAATGCGTGTGAGAGCGTGTGAGTGAGAGTGTGTGAGTGTGAGAGAGAGAGCGTGTGAGTGAGAGTGTGTGAGTGTGAGAGAGTGTGAATGCGTGTGAGAGCGTGTGAGTGAGAGTGTGTGAGTGTGAGAGAGAGAGCGTGTGAGTGAGAGTGTGTGAGTGTGAGAGAGTGTGAATGCGTGTGAGAGCGTGTGAGTGAGAGTGTGTGAGTGTGAGAGAGAGAGCGTGTGAGTGAGAGTGTGTGAGTGTGAGAGAGTGTGAATGCGTGTGAGAGCGTGTGAGTGAGAGTGTGTGAGTGTGAGAGAGAGAGCGTGTGAGTGAGAGTGTGTGAGTGTGAGAGAGTGTGAATGCGTGTGAGAGCGTGTGAGTGAGAGTGTGTGAGTGTGAGTGTGCGTGTGAGTGAGTGAGTGTGAGTGTGAATGTGAGAGAGAGTGTGAATGTGTGAGTGTGCGTGTGAGTGAGTGAGTGTGAGTGTGAGAGAGAGTGTGTGTGAGAGTTTGTGAGAGTGTGAGAGAGAGAGCGTGTGAGTGAGAGAGTGTGAGAGTGTGTGAGTGAGAGTGTGTGAGTGTGAGAGAGAGAGCGTGTGAGTGAGAGTGTGTGAGTGTGAGAGTGTGTGAGTGCGTGTGAGAGCGTGTGAGTGAGAGTGTGTGAGTGTGAGTGTGCGTGTGAGTGAGTGTGAGTGTGAATGTGAGAGAGAGTGTGAATGTGTGAGTGTGCGTGTGAGTGAGTGAGTGTGAGTGTGAATGTGAGAGAGAGTGTGAATGTGTGAGTGTGCGTGTGAGTGAGTGAGTGTGAGTGTGAGAGAGAGTGTGTGTGAGAGTTTGTGAGAGTGTGTGAGAGTGTGAGAGTGTGTGAGTGTGAGTGAGAGAGTGTGTGAGAGTGTGAGAGTGTGTGAGAACACCATCAGAAATAACAGAGCACATTAAAAATCTCAAATTAAAGAAGGCATGTGGACAAGACAACATCAGTAATGAATCTCAAACTCAGCAGCCCTCAAATCATTCAAGCTCTGGCAAAATTATTCAATCTGATCTTATCCTCTGGTGACGTCCCTGAGACCTGGTCTGAAGGACTGATCGCTCCTAGATATAAAAAAGGAGATAAATTCGATCCCAGTAATTACCGTGGTATTTGTGTGGGCAGTAACCTAGCAAAGCTTTTCTGCAATATAATAAACAACCACATAGAGACATTCCTCACAAGACGCAGCATCCTAAATAAATCACAGATTGGCTTTTTACCAAAACAACGTACATCCGACCACATCTATTCTCTCCATACTCTAATTAACACAAATCTAAAGGGCAAACAAAGAAAAATATTTACATGTTTTGTTGATTTTAAAAAAGCTTTCGACTCCATTTGGCATGATGGTTTACTATACAAATTATTACAAATTGGCATTGGGGGAAAAACATTTGATGTTATACAATCCATGTATAAACACAGTAAATGTGCGGTCAAAATTGTGAATCTCAGAAGTGCGTTCTTCCAGCAGAGTCGTGGAGTGAGGCAGGGATGCAGTCTGAGCCCAACCCTGTTTAACATCTACATCAACGAGCTGCAGAAGCTCTGGACCGCTCCGGCAGCATCCCGGGCCTCGCTCTGCACGACTCTGAAGTCAAATGCCTGCTGTATGCGGACGACCTGGTTCTGCTGTCCCCCACAGCCGAGGGTCTCCAGCACAGCCTGGCCCTGCTGGAACAGTACTGTGAGGAATGGGCTCTGACGGTCAACCTGGACAAAACCAGAGTCATGGTGTTCCAGAAGAAGGCCAGGTCTCAGGGAAGCAGATACCAGTTCAGATACCGAGGAGAAGTCCTCGAGCACAGCAGCAGCTACACTTACCTGGGCATCGAGATCTCTGCATCAGGGGGCTTCGGTCTGGCTGTGAAGGCCTTGAATGAAAAGGCCCGGAGGGCATTTTATGCCATCAAATCACGGTTTGGCCAATTAAAACTTCCAATTAAAACATGGATCAAATTATATCACGCAATCATTAAACAAATTCTACTGTATGGGAGTGAAATTTGGGGACCAATAATAAACTTTAAAAATTGGGATAAAACATCAATAGAAAAACTACAACTAGAAATTATCAAAAACATTTTAGGGGTCCAGAGAGGTACGTCCAATGATGCCTGCAGAGCTGAATTAGGCTTATACCCTTTGAACATTGAGATCCAGAAGAGATGTGTTCAGTTCTGGCATCACCTCCATCAATCTGATCCTGATTCAGTCCAATATAAAGCCCTCCTCGCCAATGAAACCTCAGCAGAACCTCATCCTCTGAACACGCTCGCTCTTCAGCTCGTCCATAAACCCAGCTCCTCACTAACTACAGCTACAACCCCAAAGACATTATTAAAGAAATTGACAAAAATCTGAAAGATACTCATGATGAAGCACTAAAAATACACTTTGACCTTCAAAATAAACTCCAATGCTACTCAACCCTAAACAGAACCACTAAATTTGCCAATTATTTATTGATCAAACCATTCAAAGAAAGACAAATCCTCTCCAAATACAGATGAAGTAACCATGATTTAGAAATAGAGAGAGGAAGACACAGACAAACATGGACGGAGCGAGAGCAGAGGATCTGTAGACACTGTGATCTACAGCAGATAGAGGACGAGAAACACTTTCTGCTGATGTGTCCTAAATATCACAATAAGAGGGAAACGTTTCTCCCCAGATTTGAAGCATTGATTCCATCATTTACTGAACTTAGTGATGCTGAGAAAATGCCCTTCTTACTTGGAGAAGATGATAACACA
>CM056145.1:377500-415000 GCA_029620275.1 Acrossocheilus wenchowensis
TGTGTGTGTGTCACGAGTCATTGCTGTCAAAACAGAACATTTCTAAGCATTTGCAACATGAAACAAGCTCTCCTTTTTATTGATTACTGTAATTCTGCTTCAGTCTGATTCAAGCAAGAGTGTGTGTGTGTGTGTGTGTGTGTGTGTGTGTGTGTGTGTGTGTGTGTGTGTGTGTGTGTGTGTGTGTGTGTGTGTGTGTGTGAAGACAGTGTCTTTTCAGCATCATGAATATCTCTCTCTCTCTCTCACACACACACACACACACACACACACACACACACACACACACACACACACACACACCCTGGCAGGCCGGTGACTATAAATGGAAGTGGTCTGTGGGTCTGGTGATGTTCACACACATGGGCATCAGCGGCTCCGCACACGTCGTTAATCAAACTATGGCTCAGACAGCTGGACTATAAACAGGAATAAACAGATGTAAACATCAGCACTATAAAACAAACAGCGTGAGTGACGTGTGACGTTACACACACCTTCAGCACGGTGACTGAAGATGTTCATCAGATGCTGTGATGAGCAGAGCTCATGTGATGAACACACACTGATTCACACACACACATCACATGCTGTGAGACTCGTGTGTGTGTGTGTGTGTGTGTGTGTGTGTGTGTGTGTGTGTGTGTGTGTGAATCAGTCTTCTGCTTCTCTTCAGAAGGTGAGACAGGCGTTCATTTTCTCCTGATTGTTTTATATATGTTGTCTATCTGAACAGTAAATTGTCTTTTCATGCTTTTATCAACATCTTCCTCCTTCACCATATTTTGGGGACAAATGTGCATCCAGAAGTGAACTAAACCTGACAAAACTGGCTCCTGTAAAAACCAAGAAAAAACATATTTAAAACATTATAAATCATGGACATTTTGCACATTTTTTGTTTTTAGAACTTCACGGTTTGTTAGAACATAGAACATATTTTTGTTAGATGAGCACTAAACAGTTGGATTTTCTGCAGCAGCAGGTGTCTAGTTCATGTTAACAGTGCTAGTTAGTACAGTTATTCATTCAACTTAATAATATGCAGGACTGTGCAATGATGAAATTTCACTGGATCGTATGACTTTTACTTGATACACTGCATTCATGAAAACTGAATTTATTTAATTAGCTTTGTTCTTAAATTTCTGTTTCAGGTTAATGTTTTATTTACAAGGTAATTAACTTTGAGAATTATGATGTTATGAAGTATAACCGAAGCAATCAGCATGCTTTAATGATTAAAGTGTGTGTGTGTGTGTGTGTGTGTGTGTGTGTGTGTGTGTGTGTGTGTGTGTGTGTGTGTGTGCAGGGTCAAAGTTCACTTACAGACATCTGAAGAAATGGGTGAGGAAAGACTTACAGCAGAATCAACAGAAACCTGTGAGTAACCAAAACAACACACAGAGATATCCTGGAAACACTTTAAAATAAGGTTTGATTTGTTACACATTAATGAACAGCACTACTACAGCTTTTTTCTATTCTTAGGTAATGTACACTTCAACGTTTACTATTATTTTTTAAATCAAAAGTTGAATCTGTTAACATTACTGTGAGCCAACTAGAACAATTGTATTTTTATTGACTAATATTAACAAAGGTTAATAAATGCTGTAAAATAGCTAAATTTATTTTAGTTAATGAAAATGTTAACAAACATTGTTAGATACTCACACTCAGTATAGTGTAGTTATTCACCACAACACTCACAATGTTGTTCTCTAAACAGACGTGTGTGCGTGCGTGTGTGTGTGTGTGTGTGTGTGTGTGTGTGTACGCGCGCATTTTTGTGACAAATGAGGACATAAATGTGTATAATGACGAGGGTATGACAGGTATTACAAGGAGAAGGTGACTCTTCAGGACATTACTCCATGTCTCCACTTTTCAAAACACTCATACAGAGTGAGTTTTTTTTGTGAAAGTAAAAATGCCTGTAGTCTCCTGTAAGGGGTAGGTTTAGGTGTAGGGTTGGTGTAGGACAATAGCACATACAGTAAGTACAGTATAACAACCATTACACCTATGGAGAGTCCCCACTTTTCACAAAAACAAACGTGTGTGTGTGTGCGTGTGCGTGTGCGTGTGCGTGTGTGTGTGTGTGTGTGTGTGTGTGTGTGTGTGTGTTTCTCTCAGGTCAGAAAACAGCGTCCAAAGCATCGGATTGCTGTGGTAAACTGCTCCGCTACAAAGCACATGGCTTTACTGCCTCCGTCATTACAAAAGGTGTGTGTGTGTGTGTGTGTCACTGTTATTTTTCTCTTCAAAAATGTTTTTAACTCATTTGTATTGCTCTTTTCACAGTACATGTGTTTCAAAGCAGCTTTACGAAAATTGATGATGTTAATGTTTATACTATCTGAACATCTTTGTGACTTGTAGCTGCATTTATCAGATTAGAGCTGGATGATAATAGTTACATTTACGACAATAGAAGCACTTGAGATTTGCTGTATAGTATTGCATGCGGGTAAAGTTGGACATACTAATTTGTTTAGAATTATTCATTTGTAAATTAATTAGTTAATTCAATATTTGTTGATATTGAGAATTATGAAACCTGTGAGGTTTTGTTCAGTTTCTAAAAAAATTGGTGCCTACTGGTTTTATTCATTTCTTACATTTATTCATTCATTTAGCAGACGCTTTTTTCAAAAGTGACTTACAATTTGGGGAATACATCAAGGATTCATCTTAAAGAGACAAACAGACACAGCAAGTGCTCATAAAGTTTCAGGCATTGTTCAAAAAAGTACAAGCTAGACTGGGGATTAAGTAAGGAGAAGCAATATTTATTCTTTATTATTTTTTTTAGGATGAAGTCAGATAGTAATGAAAGAAATGAGTTTTCAGCTGTCGTTTGAAAATTGTCAAGGAATCAGCATTCCGTATAGAGGTGGGAAGATCATTCCACCAGCCAGGAACGGTGAACAAAAATGTTCTGGAAAGTGATTTTGTGCCTCTCTGTGATGGTACCAGTAGTCCAGCCTAGAAATGACAAGGGCCTGGACAAGAAGTTGTGCAGCATGCTCCGTTAGGAAGGGCCTGATCTTTCTGATGTTGTGTAGTGCAATCTGCAAGATCAAGCAGTTTTTGCAATGTGGTCTTTGAAGGTCAGCTGGTCATCAAAGATATCACCAAGTTGATGGGGTAATTGTAGAAGTACCTAACTGGATGGTAAAGTCATGCTGTAGAGCTGGAGTGGCAGGGAAGACGAGAAGCTCAGTCTTTGCCAGGTTGAGCTGACGGTGATGCTCTTTCATCATGCAGAGATGTCCGCCAGGCAGCCAGAGACAGTGACAGTGATTACATGCAGTATGTTATATGTTCTGATAGTAAAGACGCTGAGTCTCTAGAGAATCAGGAGAGAGCTATGAAAGCTCTCTGGAGATGACAGTGGTTTTAAGCGTATGTGTGTGTGTTTCAGCTCTGCTGGGCCTGCTGCTGTTCGGGGTGATCTGGGCCGTGACGGGACCCTCGTGTCTTCCAGGACAGAACCTCTTTGGCCTGGTGATTCTGTTCCTGTCAGCCGTGTGTGGAGGAAAACTCATCAGCGTCTTCAGATTACCCAGAACCCCTCCAGTACCAGCTCTACTGGGTAAACAACACTGAATGTGTGCTAAAGTAGCAGTAGTTATTCAAGATGACCAAACCTTCATCTGACAACACATATATCAGAGATCTGTATGAGTGCTTTTTATGAATATTTTTGTATGAATGCACGCTCATGCGTTCAGTATCTGTGATCTTGATATCATATAGTGTGTGTGTGTTTCAGGGATGCTGCTGGCCGGCGTGGTGTTGCGTAACGTGCCGTATGTCACAGATGCTGTTTATATTGATCAGACCTGGTCTGCAGCTCTGAGGAACGTGTCTCTCGCTGTGATTCTCACCAGAGCCGGGCTGGGACTCAATGCTGCTGTACGTGAGTGTGTGTGTGTGTGTGTGTGTGTGTGTGTGTGTGTGTGTGTGTGTGTTTCTATACGTTTGGGTCATTGTTATGTGGGAGTGTTCTAACTTGTGTTTTGTTGCAGTTACCCAGTAGCTCACCTGCAGTCAACAGGTTAATTGATGTCACCTGAAAGGAGCTATTTAAAACTCCAGGACATGCTCTCTCTCTCTCTTTGATTCTGCAGCCAGCTTGGCAGTAGCTGGGCTTGCTTTGTGACAGTCCCTTTTTCTTTTCTCTTTTGTTATTTAATAAACCTTATTTTATTTGGTAAAACCGTTTTGTGTCCTTGATGTTGCTTCCCCGGAGCCAGGGTTGTAACATAATGGGGGCTCGTCCGTTTCTCTTTTTTTTTTGATACTTTGGGACTGTGACTTTTTTTTCCCGTTTATTCCCTTTTTGACTGATTTGTTTGGTGAGTATGGTTGTTGGAGTATTTTTGTGATTTATGCATGAGTTTCCCCGGTTAGATAGGGTGAGTGTTCCAGCTGGGTTGAACATTCAATCCTTCCTCCGGTTCACTCTTTTGTTATTTTGCCTCTTTTATTTTCGAGGTTATTCTGGGTGGAGACTTGTTCTCTGTTGGGGGTAATCAGTTCATAACTGTTTGATCATTAATTACATGGTCTACAGTTGTTGTTTTTGTGCTTTTAAAGTCGCCTCGTGCCCGGTACACCTCAGAAGATAGATAGGGATTAGGAAATGTTAGGCAGGTATCCGGGGGTTTCTCATGTATTTTGTACTATGTTAGGCTCAGCAACCATGCTCACTTTTTTTTGTAGGGAGTAAGAGGAAGAGCTAGTTAGGTGAGTTAAAAGTTCTGCTGCTCGTGTTTGTTTGGTCCATGATCCTAACTTTAGTGTGCTAGCAGCTTTTGTGTGATGTTCCTTTGTGGACTTTAGTGTAGACTAATTCCCAGTATAAGGTTTGAGTAATTAGTGGCATTAGAGAGCTATTGCTTGTTTGGGAGGAGTAACATTTTGTAGTTTACTGGGTTATTTGGTTCTACTTTCGGGTTTAAAGTTATTGTGTGAGAGAGTAAAATTGCTGCTTCGTGTTATTTTTGTAGTTTTGTACTACTGTGGACCTGTGGTGTTAGCTGTGCATTTGTGCAGGACGTAGTGGAAAGGACTCCATTTGTGTTTCGTGCTTTTGTTAGCACTTTAGTTTAGGAGTTCAGTTTAGTAATGGCTTCTTTAGAGGACTTCCTGAAGGACCCTTCAGATGAGGCGCTTGAGTTTTTTTTACAAAGGATCAACTCTTGCAATTAGCTTCTCATTATGATATTTCCATTACTAGTAGTGAAAAGCGTTTAAAGGATAGCATAAAAGACATCATTAGAAATGTGTTGATTGGTGTTTTGAAAGTTAAGCCAGTTTCCTTCCAACACATGGTTACTCCTTTGTCTGAAGCTGAAATTCAATTGAGGCTTAGGGAGCTAGCTTTACAGGAGAAACAGCTGGAGGCTAGGGAGCGGAAACGGCAGTTTAAAGAGAAACAAATGTATCTTGAACATGAACCGTTTCTTAAGGAGTTTGAGTTGAAAGTGGCTTCTGAAAAATCAACTCCTAGAGGTGATGTTCCTTTGTTTGATGTTGGTAGCCATATTAGGTTAGTGCCTCCTTTTTCTGAGAAAGATGTTGAGATATATTTTTCTCACTTTGAACGCGTGGCAATCACATCTAAGTGGCCTAAAAATGTGTGGACTTTGCTCTTACAAAGTGTTTTGGTAGGTAAAGCCCAGGAAGCTTACTCTGCTTTGAGTCTTGAGAGGAGCACTGATTATGATGAGGTTAAAGCAGCTATATTGAAGGCATACGAGCTCGTTCCTGAAGCTTACCGCCAGCGTTTTAGAAGTTGTTAAACTTGTGCATCACACTTATGTTGAGTTTGCAAAGCAGAAGGAGAGTCTGTTTGATCGGTGGTGTACATCTCAGAGGGTGGTAAGTAAGGAGCAACTTACACAACTTATTTTGCTTGAAGAATTTAAGAACTGTCTGCCTGAAGCTGTGTCTGTTTATTTGAATGAGCAGAAGGCAGTAACTTTAGAGCAAGCTGCTATTTTGGCAGATGAGTTTGTCTTGACTCATAAGGTAAACTTTGGTGACAAACGGGCAGAGTCTCCGAGTAAGGACCAGAACAATACTTTCCGATTTGGAAAGTTTCCTGATTCAGCTTATGATGAGAAAATGGCTAGTGATGGTTCAACTTCAGAGAGGGCCTGTTTTTACTGTAAGAGACCAGGCCATCTTATTCGAGACTGTCCTGTTCTAAGTAGGAAGCAGAAATTCACAAAAACTGTAGCGTTTGCAAGTTCTCCAGTGTTAAGTCTACCTTTGTCATCTTCACTTGCAGTTGTTCCATCTGAGAAAGTGGAATTCAAGAATGAAGAGTTAGCTGGCTCATCATCATTTTTGATGGATGGTTTTGTATGTCTGTCCTCTGACTCAGAACATAGACAAGCTATTACGATTTGGAGAGATACTGGAGCTTTCCAATCTGTGGTTCTTCAGGATGTATTGTCTTTTAATGAAAAGTCAGCACAAGGTTCAGAGGTAATTGTTAAAGGATTTGGTGGAGGATTTTTGTCTTTGCCTTTACATAACATTCATCTACAATCTGATCTAGTTTCTGGTAATGTTGTAGTTGCACTTTGTTCCCACATACCTATAGATGGGGTGTCCTTTATTCTGGGGAAGGATTTGGCTGGTGGTAGAGTGCAAGCTGTTCCTGAAGTAACTTCCACTCCCTGTAAGCCCGACAGCCCAGATGAGCTTGAGTTGGCATATCCAGACACATTCCCTGTTTGTGTTATGACTCGTCCCATGTCAGCTAAGAGGAATGTTGAAGGCAAGCCTCCTTCAAATCAATCCGAGATTCCACTTTTTGATACTTGTATGGCCCAAGGTGATGTGAACTTCACCGGGTTTGGAAAGATGTTTCCGTCTCGAGAACAGTTAATACTCAAGCAAAAGCAAGATCCTACCTTGCCACTTATGTTTGAAGATGTGGTACCAGATGAAACATCATCAAATGCAGCTTCTGGTTATTTTATTAGTGATGGGGTTTTGATGAGAAAGTGGACAGATCCAAAAATGTCAAGTCAGGATGATTGGAGTAGTGTGTTTCAAGTAGTGGCACCAGAAGTTTATCGATCTGATATTTTGTCTCTTGTTCATGATCATTGTCAATCTGGCCACTTGGGTATCGGAAAACTTGTATCGTCTGTTAAGGTACTTTTTCTGGCCTGGGCTGAGGTCAGATGTGGCTCAGTATTGCAGATCATGTCATGTTTGTCAGGCGACAGGTAAACCATGCCAGTTTATTCAAACAGCTCATGTTTTCCAGGTGATAAGTAAACCTAACCAGTTTATTCCCGTAGCTCCACTACATCCTATTTGGAGAAATGGTTGGCTCCTGAACATGTTACACCTATTAACCTTTTGGACTGTATTGTTTTCATTTTAGGTTTGGTAGGGTTTGTGAATTGGCCAAAGAGTATTTCAAATCAACTCGGAAGATGAAGTGTTTCTTTTGATTGAAAGGCTAAGAAGTCTGTTCTGTTCAGGAGACCAAGTACTTGTGCTTTTTATCTGTATCTGGTTTTGTGTTACAGGCTCAATATAGTGGGCCATATCTCATTGACCGGAAATTTGTATGAGATTCCAACCAGCAGTTAATGTGAGGGAGCTTATTTTTGCAATGTAAATTTTTTTTGCCAGGTAAATTCTGCCACATTCGTGGAAAGGATAATGTGTTGGCAGATGCCTTAACAAGATCTTGTCTGTTTATCTTATTGTACATGTTAGTGTTGCATTAGGTTGTCCTATAGCAACATTTTAAGGGTGGGAGTGTTATGTGGGAGTGTTCTAACTTGTGTTTTGTTGCAGTTACCCAGTAGCTCACCTGCAGTCAACAGGTTAATTGATGTCACCTGAAAGGAGCTATTTAAAACTCCAGGACATGCTCTCTCTCTCTCTTTGATTCAGCAGCCAGCTTGGCAGTAGCTGGGTTGCTTTGTGACAGTCCCTTTTTCTTTTCTCTTTTGTTATTTAATAAACCTTATTTTATTTGGTAAAACCGTTTTGTGTCCTTGATGTTGCTTCCCCGGAGCCAGGGTTGTAACAGTCATTCCATGAAATCGGTGCCTTTTGCGTCCCTAAGAAATATCAAACATAGAATTAATATAGCAACAGATAAATTTGCGATTTAAAAACATAACAATACTGTTTATTCTTTCATCAATATTACATTAAAAAGTCAATTAAATAATAATAATAATAATATTATTATTATTATTATTATTATTATTAGAATAATTATTATTATATTATAATTAAATAATATTTGAAATTTATATAGCATTTATGCTGATAATTGTAAGGTTTTTGGCCTGTCCCTCACTATAATTTTTCTTTTTCAGCAGGAGTTTAAATTTGTAAAATGAAGGCAAAATTATATAAAAATCACATTTGCATATTTTTCTAAATACAGTCTCATTGTTAGGCAATGTTTTTGCCATATGTATACATTTTTCTATGAAATATAAATAATTTTGTTGGTGTCCCCTGATTTCATGTCAGCCCCGTTACCCTCATCAAAAAACCCTTGTAAAATAATGTACATTCAAGTGACATCACTTCTAGGAGGTTACATCATCTCTCAACTAAGATCCCTGCACTTAAAACACAAGCATGTGTCTCTCTCACTTCTATAATGTTCAATTTTTGATGATTTTATGAGGCTTGACTGAGTGGGGGACATCATGCAGTGTCAATACCATTTTTTAAATGTAAATTTTAACAATTATTTATTACATTTAATACACTGCTCAAAAATACACTCTGCTTTAATACACTCCTGGGATATTGATCTGGTCAGTTAAGTAGCAGAGGGGTTTGTTAATCAGTTGCTGCTGCTTTGGTGTTAATGAAATTAACAACAGGTGCACTAAATGGGCAACAATGAGACAACCCCAAAACAGGAATGGTTTTATAGGTGGAGGCCGCTGACATTTTTTTCTCTACTCATCTTTTCTGACTGTTTTTTACTAGTTTTGCATTTGGCTAGGGTCAGTGTCACTACTGGTAGCATGAGGCGATACCTGGAGGTTGGTTTATTAATAAATGTGCGATCAGTTCACTAATGCTTCAAATGAACGACTACTAGTCGACCAGAAAAATCTTTAGTTGAGGGCAGTCCTAGTAGTTTGTATGGCCCCATGTGCTTGTATGCATGCCTGACAACGTCAGTGCATGCTCCTAATGAGACGACGGATGGTGTCCTGGGGTATTTCCTCCCAGATCTGGACCAGGGCATCACTGAGCTCCTGGACAGTCTGAGGTGCAACCTGGCGGTGTCGGATGGACCGAATCATAATGTCCCAGAGGTGTTCTATTGGATTTAAGTCAGGCAAGCGTGGGGACCATTCAATGGTATCAATTCCTTCATCTTCCAGGAACTGCTTGCATATTCTCGCCACATGAGGCCGGGCATTGTGTGCTCCAGGAGGAACCCAGGACCCACTGCACCAGCGTAGTGTCTGAAAATGGGTCCAAGGACTTCATCCCGATACCTTATGGCAGTCAGGGTGCCATTGTCGCCAGTAGAGGTCTGTGCATCCCTCCATGAATATGCCTGCCCAGACCATCACTGACCCACCACCAAACCAGTCATGCTGAACGATGTTACAGGCAGCAACGTTCTCCACGGCTTCTCCAGACCCTTTCACATCTGTCACATATGCTCAGGGTGAACCTGCTCTCATCTGTGAAAAGCACACGCTCCAGTGGCGGACCTGCCAGTTCTGGTGTTCAATGGCAAATACCAACCGAGCTCTATGGTGCCGGGCAGTGAGCACAGGGCCCACTAGAGGACGTCGGCCCTCAGGCCACCCTCATGAAGTCTGTTTCTGATTGTTTGGTCGGACACATTCACACCAGTGGCCTGCTGGAGGTCATTTTGTAGGGCTCTTGCAGTGCTCATCCTGTTCCTCCGTGGAGCAGATGCCGGTCCTGCTGATGGGTTAAGGACCTTCTACGGCCCTGTCCAGCTCTCCTAGAGTAACTGCCTGTCTCCTGGAATCTCCTCCATGCTCTTGAGACTGTGCTGGGACATGCAACAAACCTTTTGGCACTGGCACATATTGATGTGCCATCCTGGAGGAGTTGGACTGTGCACCCTCTGTAGGGTCCAGGTATCGCCTCAGGCTACCAGTAATGACACTGACCCTAGCCAAATGCTAAATTAGTGAAAAACAGTCACTAATGAGCAGGGGGGAAAATGTCAGTGGCCTCCACCTGTAAAACCCTTTCTGTTTTGAGGTCGTCTTATTGTTGCCCATTTAGTGCACCTGTTAATTTCATTAACACCAAAGCAGCTGAAACGGATTAAAACCTCCTCTGCTACTTAACTGACCAGATCAATATCCCAGGAGTTTCACTGACTTGATGCTATACTCTGATTAAAAAGTGATATTACACTGCTCCAAAAAATTAAGGGAACAAAGCAGTTGCTTTTAGCTGAACATCTTCACAAGTGTTAGTCTTTCACTTTCATTACTATAGCCCCTTTCGCACCGCTTTAGTTCCAGAACTAAAAGTACAGTACTAAAGTACTGGGACGATTTTGCACGAACTATTTCCCAGTACCATTGAAAGGGTCGCATTCGCACCGACAGTGGGTACTAAGAAGTGACGTAAACCGGTCGACAGCAACGTCATTTGTGCGCGGCGTTCAACAACTAAAATAAAGAACAACAACATTAACAACAGGAGGATGGAGGACGCTGTGATCGGAGCTGTGTTTTTGTTGTGTCTCGCAGGGTTCACAATAATGGACATGGAATGTCGACGTAACTTAGGCTATACGTCAAGCGATTGAAAGATCGGAAAGGAGTCCAAAATGTTCAAAAGTGCCTGCACTTAAGCGTCCGTCCATCTATCGCTGTTCTCCATTCTTGCGAAATATAAGTTGATGCGATGTTTACACAGTATGTGTTTACACGGCGTTTTAAATCATGGCGGGTAGGGCGTTTTCATACGCGTTTAGCCAATCAGCATACACGTACGTCACGATAGTTCCTATGGAACTGTTTTAGACCCTACTCTGAAGTAGGAGCTAATTTAGTTCCTCTAAACGAGTTCCGGGAACTAAAACAGTTCCTTGTTCCAGCGGTGCGAACACGCCTAAAAGTGGGTAGTTCCACAATTAGTTCCGGTACTATGAAAAGGTTCCTGCGGTGCGAAAGGGCCTTATCTGTACAAAAGGGGAAAACTTTGGAATAATTTTGTATTGTAATCTAAACATGGTGTCACGGATCAGTCAGGCCCACCAATCACAGCGATCCACATCACCAGAATACTAATCACGCTCCCCTGCACCCTATCACATCTGACATCAACACCAACATATAAACCATCACATCAAGCACTCAGTTGTCCGATCTCGTAACTTCTACGTGGACTCTGCTCTCCGCTACACAAGTGTTGAGTATAACCTTCGCTGACTACTTACCTCTGTGTGCATTACCTCCTGTCTCTGCTCCTAGTCTCCTCCTCTCCTCCCAGAGTGTTGGTCTCGGCTCCCAGTACGTCTCAGAAGATTTCCCCATCTCACCATCGCGGCTATCCTGTGGAAAGACAGACATTACCATAGACCTCCTGTCCTATCGGATCTATCCAGTGAACTCCACTACTTACCTCTTCACGTTGATCCTTCACTCCAGTCATCTGCTTCCTTTCAATAAATATACTCACGTACTACCACTTACCTTTGTGATCCGTTTCAAGAATTGGTGGACTCCTTCAAGAAAATACTACTTCAATCACCTTCACCACCGGCACCATCCGCTCCTGCTCCTCTTCCTGCCCGCGCGCCTACCAGCACTTCTTCTCTGATCATTTTTGCCAGACCAGCGCCCTTCTCTGGATCGGCGGAGGAGTGCAATGGCTTTCTTCTACACTGCACCCTCACCATAGATCTTCACCCACATATGTTTCCCACGGATCAATCCAAGATAGCCTTTGTCGTCACGTCCCTCATGGGCCCTGTGCTCAGATGGGCAGAAACAATTCTAAACCAGGCCGGACCAGTAACTCAGACGTTCTCAAATTTCATCAACCACTTCCGAGAAGTATTTAGTAGCTCTCCAGGAGACTCCTCTGTTGGCGAAAAATTGTATCGACTTCGACAAGGTTCTATGACCATCCACCAATACTCGCTCCAATTTCGAACCCTTGCCGCTGCTAGCGGTTGGAATGAACCATCGTTGCTTACGGCCTTCCAACAAGGGCTTAATCCCCAACTCAGTCTTCATCTCAGTGACTATGATGCCACGTATGGTTTGGAGAAATTTATTCAGTTGGCTTTCAGATGCTCCAACCGCATGCAGTCTTGCTCCACCAATTCATCTACATTCATTGCCACTCCTCCTCTACGCCGACCAGAGACCAGTGACCCTCCAGAACCCATGCAAACTGACTCTACCCACCTTTCACTGCAAGAGAGACAAAAACGGATCACCCAAGGTCTATGCCTATATTGTGGCGCTAGTGGGCACAAGATCCTGGAGTGCCCGCTCCGTCCGCCCCGGATCTTGGTGAGTACCGTCCGTCCTCCATTCACCAAACTAAATCCACTATCCACATGTGCTCCGCTTACTGCCAAATCCTCTATGATTACAGTTACCATCCTCCTCGACCCCGGCTCTGCAGGAAACTTCACCTCTGGAGACCTTGTCCAGCAGCTCCAGCTCCCGACCTCGGTCACGGAGACAGCTTACGAGGTCCGATCCATAACTGGCAAACAACCTTCAACCTCATCCGGATCCGGGAAGGAGACGAATGGAAGACCGGTTTTATGACCCCCACTGGCCATTACGAGTATCGGGTCATGCCCTATGGGCTAGTCAATGCCCTGTCCGTCTTCCAAGGATTCAGGCATGTGGTGCTCCGGGAGTTCCTCCATCGCTTTGTCATCGTGTACATAGACGACATCCTCATCTACTCCCGGAGCCTGGCCGAACATCACCAACATGTTGCGGAGGTCCTCCAATGCCTACGGGAATTCCATTTATACCTCAAAGCCGAAAAATGCACCTTTCCATCAATCCACAGTCCACTTCCTCGGGTACATCATCAGCAATGGTGGCATCCGCATGGACAAGGGGAAGGTGGAAGCTATCACATCCTGGCCCCTTCCTACCAACATCAAAGAGCTTCAAAGGTTTCTAGGGTTCTCTAACTTCTACCGACAATTCATATCAGATTACAGTACCATTACCAGCCCACTCACGGACCTCCTAAAAAGAAACAAGAAATCTCTCATCTGGAACCCCAGTGCCCTAGAAGCCTTTAACCACCTCAAACACGCCTTCACCAACGCTCCACTCCTTGTTCACCCCAATCCTGAACTACCTTTCGTCGTTGAGGTTGATGCTTCCACTACAGGCATAGGAGCCATACTGTCACAGCAGCAGGTGACGCCTCCCAAACTCCATCCATGCGCCTACTTCTCCCGAAAACTCAGCCCGGCGGAACGACATTATGACATCGGGAATCGGGAGCTCTTGGCTATCAAACTCACCCTGGAAGAGTGGAGGCACTGGTTGGAGGGGCTGCACATCCCTTCCTAGTGTTAACTGACCATAAGAATCTCCAGTATCTACGCGATGCCAAACGACTAAACCCTCGACAAGCCAGGTGGGCGCTATTCTTCACCCGATTCCACTTTAAAATCTCCTATCGTCCCCGGTCTAAGAATGTCAAGGCGGACGCTCTATCCCGTGTCCATAACCCGAGGACAGCAATGAGAAACCAACGAAGATTTTACCCACCGAGATCATCGCCAGCCCCATCCAATGGACCTCTCCACCAGTCGCTTCTACCACTCAGCCTGCCAATCCGCCGGGCTGTCCCCCGGATCACCAGTATGTCCCTAGAACCCAACGCATCCCGCTCATCCGTACCACCCATAACTCCCTTGGTACTGGCCACCCAGGGGCCAACGCCACTCTCTCGCTGCTACAAGATCGCTTCTGGTGGCCCGGTATGGCTAGGGATGTGAGAAGGTTTGTCCAGGGATGCCCTGACTGCGCCATCTCCAAAAGCTCCCGTCATCTCCCCACTGGCAAATTACTTCCACTACCCATACCTAACCGTCCTTGGTCACACCTAGGAGTGGATTTCATTACCGATCTACCAGCCTCTGATGGTAATACATGTATCTCCGTCATCATCGACCGATTCTCTAAGTTCTGTCATCTGATACCCCTCAAAGGCCTTCCCACAGCATTACAAACAGCTGAGCTCCTGTTCAACCACATCTTTCGCTATTATGGTATACCTGAAGACATCGTATCAGATAGAGGACCTCAATTCATTTCCCGTGTCTGGAAGGCCTTCTCCCTCCTGGGTGTGACCGTAAGCCTATCCTCTGGCTACCATCCGCAGTCAAACGAGCAGACCGAACGCAAGATTCAGGATGTAGGACGCTTCCTCCGAACCTTCTGCCATGGTCGCCAGGACTCTTGGAACCAGTTCCTTGGCTGAGCCGAGTACGCCCCAAAACTTGCTACGTCAAAGCTCAACTGGACTCACTCCCTTCCAGTGCGTACTCTGTTTCCAGCCTCCCCTGTTCCCTTGGTCAGGAGAACCATCTGAAGTCCCCGCCATCGACTACTGGTTCCGAGAGAGTCTAGGACAACGCACATCACCAACTCCAGCAGGCAGTGCGCAGACCTTCGAAGAGCCCCCAGTCCGGAATACCAACCTGGGCAAAAGGTCTGGCTCTCCACCAGGGACATCAAGCTGCGCCTGCCTAGCCGAAAACTTAGTCCCAGATTTGTTGGCCCCTTCACCATCCTGGAAAGAATCAACCCTGTCACGTATAAACTACAATTACCTCCACAATACAAGATTCACCCCACTTTTCATGTGTCTTTACTTAAACCATTCTCTCCTCTCTGTTTCTCCAGGGACTGACCAGACTGAAGAGCCCCCTCTCCCGCTCATCGTAGACGAAGGAGCCGTATATCGAGTAAAGGAGATACTGGAATCTCGGCGCCGTGGTGGTAAACTGGAATATCTCGTGGACTGGGAGGATTACGGTCCCGAGGAACACTCATGGGTACCTAGGGATGACATACTGGACCCGACACTCCTCGAAGAATTCCACTCAACACACCCCGATTGCCCAGCACCCCGAGGCCGGGGTAGACCACCACGATGCCGAGGGCGGCCCTCAGGAGCAGGGCCGTGGAGAGGGGGGTACTGTCACGGATCAGTCAGCCCCTACACCCCACCAATCACAGCGATCCACATCACCAGAATACTAATCACGCTCCCCTGCACCCTATCACATCTGTCATCAACGCCAACATATAAACCATCACATCAAGCACTCAGTTGTCCGATCTCGTAACTTCTACGTGGACTCTGCTCTCCGCTACACAAGTGTTGAGTATAACCTTCGCTGACTACTTACCTCTGTGTGCATTACCTCCTGTCTCTGCTCCTAGTCTCCTCCTCTCCTCCCAGAGTGTTGGTCTCGGCTCCCAGTACGTCTCAGAAGATTTCCCCATCTCACCATCGCGGCTATCATTACCATAGACCTCCTGTCCTATCGGATCTATCCAGTGAACTCCACTACTTACCTCTTCACGTTGATCCTTCACTCCAGTCATCTGCTTCCTTTCAATAAATATACTCACGTACTACCACTTACCTTTGTGTCCGACCCAATTCTGTTAAACTTGGAGCATGTAACATAATACTGCAATGAATTAGAAACAGTAGAGAGTGTCATTCTTGTTTTGTGAAGAAATTTTACAGTAGAAAACATTGTATAATGCAGTGATAAAGTGTGTTTGTTTGGTAAAAACCTTTGTTAGTGTTATGGAAGAACTACTTAATTTGAGGCATTAACGAAGTGTTTTGGTAGTTTTTGTGCATTCTGAATGTGAAATGAACTGCTGTCAAGTTGAAAGATGGTTAGGAGAACTGTGTGAAGAGTTTTGAAAGAAAATTGGGAAATGTGTTCTAGCAAAAGTAAAAAAAAAAAACTGTAAAATATGTTTTCGGACTTCACATTTACCTTAAATTTTATTTATTTTAAGAACATTAAATGTATTGAGATTATAATAATGAGTCTCTTACATTTACAGAAAAAATAAATGAGAGTAACATATTAATATATTTAGAAGACTGTATGTGTTCTACCTCTGACCAGCAGACACTTATTTTGTGCTTTCGTTTCCATTTATTATCTATAATTTTGTGATTTTTATCTTGCCCTGCTGCTTTCAAACTGTGTTCCTTTTTTATTATGTTAAAAGTGCTGTTTATAACATTTATATTTTTGGCACACAATGGAGCGCAACTATACATTTTAAAACATTTGTTCTTTGTGTGTAACATTTGCCCTGGATGTAACATGGGTATTTCAGTTAAAATGTTTATGCAGTAATATAAAAAAAATAATTTTTTTTTTTTTTTAAGTTAAAGCAGTCTATTGAAGTATTTGTTAACAAATAGTAGAGTATTCTTGTGGATGTTACTAATAAAATCAAATGTGTGTGTGTGTTCCAGGCTCTGCGGCGTCTGAAGGCAGTGTGTGTGAGGGTTGCTGTCGGCCCGTGTCTTACGGAGACCTGTACGGTGGCTGTAGTGGCTCATTTTCTGCTGGATTTGCCCTGGATATGGAGCTTCATGCTCGGGTAACATCGTTCAGTGTTTGTCTTCTGTCAGTTTTCATGGTTCAGAGGTTTGAATTCATTCAGACTGAAAAAGTGAAAGGTCTGACCAGAGAATGCTGTGTGTAGTTTCGTTCTGGCCGCTGTCTCTCCGGCTGTGGTGGTTCCGTCCATGCTGCTCCTGCAGTCGGAAGGATTCGGTGTTCAGAAAGGAATTCCCACGCTCCTGATGGCTGCTGGGAGCTTCGACGACATCCTCGCCATCACTGGATTCACCACAAGCCTGGGCATTGCCTTCGGAACCGGTATCCCTCTCTCTCTCACACACACACACACACACACACACTCACACTCACACTCACACTCACACACACACACACACACACACTCACTCACACTCTCTCACACATCATCTTCATCTTTGTTTCAAAATGCAATGACTTCAGTTTTCTCCTTGTTTAACTGAAGAAAGTTCTGACACATCCAACTGTTAATTTCATCAATGCATTGGCAGAGCGAGTCAATGGGGCTATAGTCATTTGGAGATAAGGCTGGGTAAATCTGGGTATCATCAGCATAGCTGTGAGGGCAATTTGGTTCTTTCTTACACCGTGTCTACACCAGACGGGTAACAGCTAAAGTATGTTTACACTGGACGCAACAGTGCGACCATTAAAAATCATTTGAACTTTGTGTCAGTACGTCATAAATAGAACATGGCATCAGTTTACTGTCGGTTATTTGTTGTGTCACACCGCACTGTGCCGCGCCGCATCCAGTGTAGACAGCATCACTGATTATAATGGATTCTATTGTATTTTGTTGCGCTGCACCGCTAGCGTCTGGTGTAGACACGGTGTTATTATTTGACTTAGTGGGAGCATATACAGGCTAAACAAGAGTGGTGCAAGGATTGAGCCTTGTGGGACTCCGCATGTCATGGACGTCCACTTAGACTTATGCTCTCCTATATTCACATAATAACCTCTCCCTTCTAAGTATGACCTGAACCATTTGAGTACCATCCCAGAAAGCCCGACCCAGTTTTCCAGTCTCTCTAGAAGTATGTTATGATCAACAGTGTCAAACACAGCACTAAGATCTAGTAGTACCAGCAGTAGTACATTATTCACTACAAGCTTCATCTGATTCCAATGTTTCATCCTGAAACACCCAACAAGTGTTTGTTCTCTGAAGGATCCACATGGATGAATGTGGGTAAAGGAGTTCTGGAGGTGCTGGCAGGAGTTCTGGCAGGAGGAGTCATGGGACTTCTGCTCCATTTCTTACCCAGCGAGGATCAGGTAATACACACAAACACATGTCATTCCATGTCAATTTTAGAAACATCCTAAAGCTCAATTTTCTGATTTTGTTAATATTTTTTTCTGAAAAAAGACAAACATAAATGGTAATGAAAGCCAAAATATTAAATTTAATGTATTTGTATTTGTATAATCCTGTATTTTATTGGCATATAATGCAACAAAGACTGCTAGTCAAAGTTAAAAAAAAAAAGTTTGCATGCCTGAAAATCAATAAGTATTTAAGAAATCTTAATATCCTTTTAAGTTTTGGTTCTTAACAAACTTTTGTTTTCATTTTACCTGTATGGTTCTTTTCCAGAGATATGGGAATCTTAATTCAACTCCATGTGCACGCTGAGTCCAAACATAAGATAATGCCATATTGAAGTCATTGTACATTTACAAGTGTGTGTGTGTGTGTGTGTGTGTGTCTCTCTCTCTCACTCTGTGTGTGTGTGTGTGTGTGTGTGTGTCTCTCTCTCACTCTGTGTGTGTGTGTGTCTCTCTCTCTTTCTCTCACTCTCTGTGTGTGTGTGCAGTCAGATGTGGTGTTGCAGCGCTGTTCTCTGCTCTTGGGTCTGTCCATCTTCAGTGTGTTTGGTAGTCTAGCCGCGGGTCTGGGCGGCGCCGGTGGTCTCTGCACACTCGTGCTGTCCTTCATCGCTGGACTCAGCTGGGCAGAACAAAAGGTGACAGAGCTTCTCCACGACGCTCCAGTCTGGACTGTTCTGCACTCACTGTCACTTCATGAGTCATAAGTCATAAGTCATAAGTCACCTTTATTTATACAGCGCTTTTAACAATACAGATTGTGTCAAAGCACTTAACAGTATCAAATTGGAGGACAGAGTGTCAGTAATATATAATAAGATTAAACATTTAATTTTCAGTTAAAGGCATTTCATTATTGAATTCAGAGATGTCATTGTCTAGCTCAGTTTAGTTTAAATAGTATCTGTGCAATCAAATCGGCGATAATCGCTAGAAATTAGGTGTCCCCAACTGAGCAAGCCAGAGGAACCAAAACTCCCTCTGAGACAGAATGGAGGAAAACACCTTGAGAGAAACCAGACTCAGTCGGGGGTCAGTTCTCCTCTGACCAGACGACACCCACAGTTCAAAAGTTTCAGGTTCTAACAATAGTAGTATTATGTAGTTAGGTATTTTATTATATTTTTAGTTATATTTTTTAGTTTTAATGTATTTTAATCGAGGTCTCTGGGTGTCCTGGTCTCCGCTGACGATCAGGGCTGCAGACATCATCTCTTGGTGCTGATCCACCATCTGATCATAGGAAAGAAACAGACAAATATTAGCGTAGATGCCATTCTACTTACGATGTAACGAGTACATCGTGTGTTATGGGAAGTGTTCCCGGTTCCGGTTGATCTAATTAATGCAGCCTAACAATCCTTTAACAGATTTGAATAATAGAAGTGTATTAGTGTGTTATGTGTACGCCAGGGTAAAGAGATGGGTCTTTAATCTAGATTTAAACTGACAGAGTGTGTCTGCCTCCCGAACAGTGTTAGGTAGATTGTTCCAGAGTTTGGGTGCTAAATAGGAAAAGGATCTGCCGCCCGCAGTCGATTTTGATATTCTAGGTATTATCAAACGGCCAGAGTTTTGAGAACGCAGCGGACGTGGAGGACTATAATGAGATAAGAGCTCGCTCAAGTACTGAGGAGCTAAACCATTCAGGGCTTTATAAGTAATTAACAAGATTTTAAAATCTATCCGATGTTTGATAGGGAGCCAGTGCAGTGTTGACAGAACCGGGCTAATATGATCATACTTCCTGGTTCTAGTAAGAACTCTAGCTGCTGCATTTTGGACTAACTGTAGTTTGCTGATCAAGCGTGCTGAACAACCACCCAATAAAGCATTACAATAGTCTAGCCTTGAGGTCATAAACGCATGAACTAACATTTCTGCATTTGATGTTGAGAGCATAGGTCGTAATTTAGATATGTTTTTGAGATGAAAAAACGCAGTTTTACAGATGCTAGAAACATGGCTTTCAAATGAAAGATTGCTATCGAACAGCACACCTAGGTTCCTGACTGATGAAGAAGAATTGACAGAGCAGCCATCAAGTGTTAGATAATGTTCTAGGTTGTTACATGTGGGGTTTTTAGGTCCGATAACTAACACCTCTGTTTTTTCAGAATTTAGCAGTAAAAAATTACTCGTCATCCAGTTTTTTATATCGACTATGCATTCCGTTAGTTTCTCAATTTGGTATGTTTCACCGGGCCGTGTAGAAATATAGAGCTGAGTATCATCAGCATAACAGTGAAAGCTAACACCATGTCTCCTGATAATATCTCCCAAGGGTAACATGTAAAGCGTGAAAAGTAATGGCCCTAGTACTGAGCCTTGAGGTACTCCATACTGTACTTGTGATCGATATGATACCTCTTCATTCACTGCTACGAACTGATGGCGGTCAGATAAGTATGATTTGAACCATGCTAAGGCACTTCCACTAATGCCAACAAAGTTTTGTAGTCTATTCAAAAGAATGTTGTGGTCGATAGTGTCGAACGCAGCGCTAAGATCCAGTAGAACTAATAAAGAGATACAACCACGATCAGATGATAGAAGCAGGTCATTTGTAACTCTAATGAGAGCAGTCTCAGTACTATGATATGATCTAAATCCTGACTGGAATTCCTCAGAGATATCATTTTTCTCTAGGAAGGAATATAATTGTGAGGATACTACCTTTTCTAGTATCTTTGACAGAAAAGGGAGATTTGAGATCGGTCTGTAATTAACTAGGTCTTTGGGGTCAAGTTGTGGTTTTTTAATGAGAGGCTTAATAACAGCCAATTTGAAGGTTTTGGGGACATATCCTAATGACAATGATGAATTAATAATAGCCAAAAGAGGATCTATGACTTCTGGAAGCAGCTCTTTTAGTAGTTTCGATGGAATCGGGTCTAACATACATGTTGTTGGTTTAGATGATTTAACAAGTTTATACAATTCTTCCTCTCCTACAGTAGAGAATGAACGGAATTGTTCCTCAGGGAATCTATAGTGCGCTATCATGAGAAACATTCAGATCTCTTGTGCATCAGCTAGAACTCTGACTTCACTCCTAAACATGCTGCGCCTGATTCCACTTGAATGCCTCATTACGGTTGTGTGTGTTCAGGCTCCAGTGGCGGCGGTGGTGGGCCGGTTCTGGGACGTCTTTCAGCCGCTCTTATTCGGTCTGATTGGAGCAGAAATCAACATCTCTTCTCTCAGCGCTTATACTGTCGGTCAGTCTCAGAATCTCACAGAAACCCTTCTGCTTTTACATTGTCACTCAAGCAGTGTTTAGATTGCCAGTCAAGCCTTTTGTCTGTGTCTACATATTCTAAGTGGTTATATTGACTTGGAAAAGTTGTAGATTACAGACAGACTTGTTTTGTGTGTGTGTGTAGGTTTGGGTGTCTCCACTCTGTGTGTGGGTTTGCTGGTCCGTGTTTGGTGACGTTCTGTATGGTTCTGTTTGCTGGTTTCAATATGAAGGAAAAGATCTTTATAGCTCTGGCCTGGATGCCCAAAGCCACAGTACAAGTGAGTCATGATGAAAACATTCTTGAAGTCCATCAGTTTAGCAGGAAGTGACATCACTGTTGCGCAATCCTGCACGTGTGTGTAGGCAGCTATCGGCTCCACGGCGTTGGACATGGCCCGCAGTGCTGGAGACGAGCAGCTAGAGAATTATGGGATGGATGTTCTGACTGTGGCAGTTCTGGCGATTCTCATTACAGCCCCGATCGGAGCGCTTGCCATCGGACTCACCGGACCCAAACTACTCCAGCAGGACACACACACACTCAGTGAGCAACACACAGCACATACCACAAATCTGTTGTTTCATGATAAAAGTATGAATCTTTAAGTCTTAAGCCCTAGCCCTGTTATAAAGTCCTTATGTCCACTTTAATACAAAATGAAGCAGGTCTGAGAGAAGGACTAGCAAATTGGTCGGATGGAGCAATAATCACCTGTGTATTTTTCAAATATACTAAGTTTAAGGGTCCATTAAATAAGATTGGTAAGGTAAAAACTGGCCAACATTTGGATTTTTTTGGAGCAATAGCCCTAGTATGAAGCTCTTATATCCTCTTTAACACACCATCAAAGACTTCAGAGAAAAGTGATAGCGAATTGGGCTGATGGTGCAATAAACGCCTGTGTATTGTCAAGTCATCTTTATTTATACAGCGCTTTTAACAATACCGATTGTGTCAAAGCACTTAACAGTATCAGATTGGAGGACAGAGTGTCAGTAATGTATAATGATAAGATTAAACACTCAATATTCAGTTAAAGGCATTTCATTATTGAATTCAGAGATGTCATTGTCTAGCTCAGTTTAGTTTAAATAGAAATTATTGTGAAATATGGCAAGTTAAAGGGTCCATAAAATAGGACTGTTAATGTAAAAACTACCCAAAATCTTGATTTTTTATTAGAACAGTAGTCCTAGTATAAAACACTTATGTCCGGTTTAATAAATCTTCAAAGATTTAAGAGAAAAGTTATAGCAAATTGCGGCTGATGGTGCAACAAGTGCCTGTGTGTATTCTCAAATATGCCAAATTTAAGGATCCATAAAATAAGATTGCTAAAGTGAAAACTGGCCAAAATTTGGATTTTGTTGGAGTAGTAGCCCTAGTATGAAATCTTTATGTCCATCTTAAGGCTTCTTTAAAGAGGGCCAAGAAAAGTGAAAGCGAATTGGTCTGATGGTGAAATAATTGCCTGTGTATTCCATGTTTAAGGGTTCATAAAATAAGACTGGTGAAATAAAAACAGCTTAAAAGTTAGTTTAGCAGCCCTAGTATGAAACACTTAACTCTACTTTAAAATACTTCCTTTAAAAAAGGCTGCAAAAAGTGATAGCAAATGTTGCAATAATTGCTTTGGTATTGTCAAATATGCTAATTTCAAGGGTTCAAAATATAAGACTGGTAATATAAAAACTACCCACAATTTGGATTTCATTAGACCTGTAGCCCTTTTATGAAGTCATTAAATCCACTTTAATACATCATGAAGCATCTCTCAGAAACATGGTAACATGGTGAAATAAGCAACTGTGTATTGTCAAATATGCCACGTTTAAGGGCCCAGTAAATAAGATTGGTGAAGTAAAAACTGGCCAAAATTTTGATTTTGTTGGATCAGTAGCCCTAGTATGAAGCACTTCTGTCAAATTTATTGCACTCAAAGCAGGTGGCTCAATTTTTCTGTGAAATGGGCTGCTGGTGCAGTAAGTGCCTCGGTGTGTTGTCAAGTTCTAAAGTAGTAACAGCCTAAAATGTGGATGTTCCTGAAGGTAGTTTCCTAATCAGACTCTCTGTGTGTGTGTGTGTGTGTGTGTGTGTGTGTGTGTGTGTGTGTGTGTGTGTGTGTGTGTGTGTGTGTGTGTGTGTGTGTGTGTGTGTGTGTGTGTGCTTACAGCAGTAATGATTAATGGCTTGTTGACTGTCCGTTTGCAGATGACGGCGAGCGTGAGAGCACTCGTGCTGACGGTCTGGAGTCCAAACTCTGAATCTCAACATGCCTCCAGTGTCCTGCATACTAACCCTTGATCCACGCCTGACCGAGCTTCATTAATCCTGTTCTTACTGTATGTGGCAACAACATTCTGTACAATAAAACAATTTCTGTCTCTCTGTACTCATGTGTTTGAGGTTTTAAATCAGAATCAGAAAGAGCTTTATTATGCTTCTGTACTGAATCAAACTGTTTCTCAACAGAGCAGTGTTAATTTTGGCAGGCATTTTTGATTTAGTCTTAGTCTTTATCATGAGACGAAAATGCTTAATAGTCTTAGTCACATTTTAGTCATTTGAGTCTTTCATAGTTTTAGTCTAGTTTTAGTCGACGAAAAGTCATTGCATTTTTGTCAACTTTTAGTCATTACTTTTAGTCAAACTGCAGTCACCAACATTTATTTTGGTAGCCATTTTATACGTAGTCTTCAAACAAAAATAGTCATTAATTAATCTCTCTTTAAATCAATTAAGCTTATGAGAAATTTGAATCAAGGATTGAATCTGGAAAAACTGGAATAAATATTCATTTTTTGGTAGATATACAAATTAAACTCATTTTTCAGATACAGTAGTATTGTCACCATGGCAAGTATACATTTATTTAATATTTTTCGTTGGTTAACATTAATGACACATATAGGTATTTAATAGGAATGCTGTCCATTTAAAACGGATGCATGTAATACTGACACACATTCAGTTTTCACACATTCTGTTTAAGTTCACTTAAGCCATATCCGACTGTATTTACGTGAGATATTCTAGTACACAATAGACATTTGGACTGCTGTGTGTGTATTTGAGCACCGAGAACTGATCGCGCGCTGTATGAGAACTGAAGAAGTGGAGCGTGCGAGAGAGAGAGAGAGAGAGAGAGAGAGAGAGAGAGAGAGAGAGAGAGAGAGAGAGAGAGAGAGAGAGAGAGAGAGAGAGAGAGAGAGAGAGAGAGAGAGAGAGAGAGAGAGAGAGAGAGAGAGAGAGAGAGAGAGAGAGAGAGTGAGAGAGAGAGAGAGAGAGAGAGAGAGAGAGATGAGAGAGAGAGAGAGAGAGAGAGAGAGAGAGAGAGAGAGAGCGCGCTTCTATCAGCGAGATTCCGCCTTCACTAACTTAAAGTTAATCAACAACGAATTGTGACTCCCGTGAAAAACGGGACGGTCTGGTCACCCTATCGCTAACCCTTCAGGTGCTGAGGCCATTATTTCAGATCGCTAGTTCGCGTTTTGGTAGCCAATCCGTCCGCGGCTGCCATACTGAGACTAGACTAAACACCCCTCATCTGATTGTAATCTAATGACAGGGACACACATTTTGAAAGACAAGACAGTTAATTTAGCCTATAGGATGCATTTTGAATGTCCAGTAGTCCTCAAATAACATTTTAGTCCCGTCTCGTCTCCTTAACGAAGACGCGGCATACATTTCGTCATAGTTTTTATCATCAGATATTATTTTTAGCTCGTCAACGTCTCGTCTTAGTCACAGAAAAAAGGTTCGTTAGCGAATATTTTTCGTCGTCGTCTTCGTTGACGAAATTAACACTGCAACAGAGGAACTAAAGGTGTGTGTTTGTGTTGATGCTCATGTCAGGCCACTTTTGTTTTTAGCCAGTTCTCAACAAAATGAAAATACAGTTGGTATTGTTTGCTGAATATAAACAGTTGCTAAAGGCTGATGTGAGTAACATTTCTCATTATATATTCAAATATAGGACACAGCTTTAATTTCAATTAGTAACATCTCAGTATGGAGACGACACGTTCCAGACATGTCTGTCCTTCCTGTGGTTGAAAGTAGAGGTCTGCGCGGGACTGTTCTTTAAGTCCCGCTCCCGCGAGGTTATATCCCGCACCCGCCCGCTCCCGCGAGGTTATATCCCGCTCCCGCCCGCTCCCGCGAGGTTATATCCCGCACCCGCCCGCTCCCGCGAGGTTATATCCCGCTCCCGCCCGCTCCCGCGAGGTTATATCCCGCTCCCGCCCGCTCCCGCGAGGTTATATCCCGCTCCCGCCCGCTCCCGCGAGGTTATATCCCGCACCCGCCCGCTCCCGCGAGGTTATATCCCGCTCCCGCCCGCTCCCGCGAGGTTATATCCCGCACCCGCCCGCTCCCGCGAGGTTATATCCCGCACCCGCCCGCTCGCGCGAGGTTATATCCCGCACCCGCGAGGTTATATCCCGCACCCGCCCGCTCCCGCGAGGTTATATCCCGCTCCCGCGAGGTTATATCCCGCACCCGCCCGCTCCCGCGAGGTTATATCCCGCTCCCGCCCGCTCCCGCGAGGTTATATCCCGCCCGCTCCCGCGAGGTTATATCCCGCACCCGCCCGCTCCCGCGAGGTTATATCCCGCACCCGCCCGCTCCCGCGAGGTTATATCCCGCTCCCGCCCGCTCCCGCCCGCTCCCGCGAGGTTATATCCCGCCCGCTCCCGCGAGGTTATATCCCGCTCCCGCCCGCTCCCGCGAGGTTATATCCCGCACCCGCCCGCTCCCGCGATATATTTACTCTTTGTTCACCCGCTGTCCGCTATGAATAATTTTCTTCCCGACCCGACCGTTCTCGCTAAATTTAGATCTCGTTTCCAGAATCACACATTTAAATTTCCTCTACTGAAGAAAGACAGATAGGCTAACAAATAAAAGTCTGCACAAAATTGTATATTTTATTCGTCGTCAAGAGTCTTTTATTGACACGAAATTCGTTTAACATTTTGCTGCCAACACAGTAGGAAAAAAAAGTGTCACAGAGAAAATAAAAATGTACGAAAATTGTATTCCTTATTTTTATTCGTCTTGTCAGGATACAATTCGTTTAACATTTACAACACAATAGGAACAAGTGTAGCAGAGAGAAAAAAAATGTAGGTTGTACAAAAATGGCCTATTATAATTTTATTCGTCTTGTCAAAATACTAAATTCCTTTAACATCTTGCTGTAAACACAGTAGCTAGTCTAGGAAAAGTGTCGCGGAAGAGAAATAAATAAATAAACAAATTCGACATCTGTCATTTAAAATTATAGGCTAAGCAAAATATAAACAAAACTGAGTTGAGCGCTCTTCAAGGACAGCGCATCCACACTTTGCTCCATCTTTATTCTGCTCCGTCACTCATCACAACCTGCCTGTTCTGTCTGCGGGCCGTATATTCACTGGTAGGCTGCTCTGAGCATCGTTATGCACATGCTGCGCACAGACCTCGCAAATAAAACGAAGCACTGGTTCATGCGTGCAGCGCGTGCATAACAGTCGTGTGCAGGCTGTACCGGTGCTTGAATAAAGCGCAGATATGTTGTTCTGAAAAGACGTCGGGAACAGGATATTGTTAGACCGCCCGCTCCCGTTCAAACTGCACCAGAGATACCGACCGCAACCGCGTTTTATTCGGGAATTTAATCCCGCGTCGCAAGAAATCTGGTCGGGTCCCGCGGGACAGCCGCGGGACAGCCGCGGGAATGCAGACCTCTAGTTGAAAGGACTGAAATCAGACAGCGATGCAGGACTCCAGTGTGTTATCAAAGCCATCACTACAACATGGGCTTAATGACTACTCATTTTCATATTTTACTGACCGATGGACTGTGTTCTTGCTGCACTTTTCTGCAACTACAAGACACCATCCTCCAGCACTGAGGTGAATCAACAACTTGATGACCTGAATGAGTTTTACTGAAGATCTGAACCCCCACCCCACACACACACACACCACAACTCCCTGACCATCTCTACACAACCACTAACACCAGAATGCCCAACTCAATGACGAGCAGCAGATCAGAGTTTGGATCAGCAGAAAGTTTATTGAAGTCAAAGTTCTGCAGATTTCCAGCCGTGTTTGACTCAGCAGCAGAAGAAAAATAACAAAACCAAACAAACACTGATCATTATGTGATCAAATCAATCCAGCGTTTGAAACCAATTCATTAAAACAGAACAAGAGCATATTTACACTGTTACACACTCTTCATGTGTTCAGATCTCCACGTGTGTGTGCGTGTGAGAGAGTGTGTGTGAGTGTGTGTTAGTGTGTGTGTGTGTGTGTGTGTGTGTGTTTTATGTGCTGGTGTCAGACTGCAGGTCAGGGGCTGTTATAGACAGGATTCAGTTGTTTTTCTGCTCTTTATTTCCTCTTGGTCTTCCTATGAGAAACAAACAGATTTTTCAAACGAGATTATTCACACACACACACACACACACACACACTCGTTTTTTATATTAGGTTAATGATATTTTCATTATGGCCTAAAATTGGTACCTATTGGCCGAGGTTGGTTTCAGAAGAGGGGAAAAAAGTTTTTAAAGAGCGAATAAAAGGCAAACAGCTGTGCATTATTTATAAAGACAAAAATGTTTTTTATGAAAGAAAAAAAAAATTAAGAGAGACAAGAAAAAAGCTTTTAAATAGAGAAAAGGTTTTAAGAGAGAAAAATCTTGGGCTCAGGAAGGATCTGAGACAATGCTATTATTTATTATTAAGAGTGTACAGGTGTATGGAAGGCTGTTTCTGCCACTGCAGCAAAAAGGTAAATGTATAAATGACTGAGCATCAGAGCACAGAATGGTGTGTGATTGGTTATAATGCGCCGGGCTGTAAAAATGACTTGGTTTGAACGGGCATGACACACACACACACACACACACAC
Organism: Acrossocheilus wenchowensis; assembly: GCA_029620275.1. NCBI lineage: Eukaryota > Metazoa > Chordata > Actinopteri > Cypriniformes > Cyprinidae > Acrossocheilus > Acrossocheilus wenchowensis. The sequence continues at coordinate 405,657 of CM056145.1, forward strand.
ACACACACTCACCGTCTGCTCTCAGCTCCGGCAGCAGTGTGTTTCTGAGCTCAGGGAAACGCAGCTCTGCCATCTTTTTCCCAGCAGCCCCTGCAGCGCCACACTCGTATCGACTCCTGCTGCGCTCTGACGACACCTACAGACCAGACACACACACACACGAAAATGAGTGAAGAATCACACACTCATTTTTTTTTCAATTCAATTAAGCTTTATTAGCATGACTGTGTAACACAATGTTGCCAAAGCATTAATCAGAATCAGAAAGAGCGTTATTGCCAAGTATGCTTCTGCATACAAGGAATTTGTTTTAGTGACATAAGCTTCCAGTTCACAGACAAGAACACACAGACAATAAAAATAAGATGAGAATAAAAAAAAACAAATACACACAGTAAATATAAAGACAAAAATTGAAAAGTAAATAAATTGTATGTACAGTTGTGATATATGGAATAGAATGAGATGCAGGGATGTGCTAGGATGGAGGTGGTAACAAATAAATATACAGGTGCATCTCAATAAATTAGAATGTCGTGAAAAAGTTAATTTTTTCTTGTAAGTTATTTCAAAAAGTGAAACTTTCATATATTTGAGATTCATTGCATGTAAAGTAAAACATTTCAAAAGTTTTTTTTTTGTTTGTTTTAATTTTGATGACTAGAGCTTACAGCTCATGAAAGTCAAAAATCAGCATCTCAAAATATTAGAATATTTACATTTGAGTTTCAATAAATGACCATCCCTACAGTATAAATTCTGGGTATCTCTTGTTCTTTGAAACCACATTAATGGAGAACACTGCTGACTTGGCAATGATCCAGAAGATGAACATTGACGCCCTCCACAAAGAGGGTAAGACACAGAGGGTCATTACTGAAAGGTGTGGCTGTTTACAGAGTGCTGTATCAAAGCATATTAAATGCAAAGTTGACTGGAAGGAAGAATTTGGGTAGGAAAAGGTGCACAAGCAACAGGGATGACCGCAAGCTTGAGAATACAGTCAAGCAAAGCTGATTCAAACACTTGTGAGAGCTTCACAAGGAGAGAACTGAAGCTGGAGTCAGTGCATCAAGAGTCACCACGCTCAGACGTCTTCAGGAAAAGGGCTACCAAGCCACTTCTGAACCAGAGACAACTTCAGAAGCATCTTACCTGGGCTGTGGAGAAAAAGAACTGGACTGTTGATCAGTGGTCCAAAGTCCTCTTTTCAGATGAAATAAATTTTGCATTTCATTTGGAAATCAAGGTCCCAGAGTCTGGAGGAAGAGTGGAGAGGCACAGAATCCATGTTGCTTGAAGTCCAGCGTGAAGTTTCCACAGTCTGTGATGATTTGGGCTGCCATGTCATCTGCTGGTGTTGGTCCACTGTGTTTTCTGAAGTCTACAGTCAACGCAGCCATCTACCAGGAGATTTTAGAGCACTTCATGCTTCCTTCTGCTGACAAGCTTTATGGAGATGCTGATTTCATTTTCCAGCAGGACTTGGCACCTGCCCACACTGCCAAAGGTACCAAAAGCTGGTTCAATGACCATAGTGTTACTGTGCTTGATTGGCCAGCAAACTCACCTGACCTGAACCCCAGAGAGAATCTATGAGGTATTGTGAAGAGGAAGATGAGAGACACCAGACCCAACAATGCAGATGAGCTGAAGGCCACTTTCACAGAAACCTGGGCTTCCACACCACCTCAGCAGTGCCACAGACTGATCGACTCCATGCCACGCCGAACTGAGGCAGTAATTAAAGCATAAGGAGCCCCTACCAAATACTGAGTACATATACAGTAAATGAACATACTTTCCAGAAGGCCAACAATTCAAAAACTTTTTTTTATTATTGGTCTTATGAAGTATTCTAATTTGTTGAGAGTGAATTGGTGGGTTTTTCTTAAATGTGAGCCTAAATAAATCACAATTAAAAGAACCAAAGACTTAAACTACTTCAGTCTGTGTGCACTGAATTTACAAGTTTCACAATTTGAGTTAAATTACCGAAATAAATGAACTTTTCCACAACATTCTAATTTATTGAGATGCACCTGTAAGGTTATTGCATGGTAGCTGGGGACTACTTTCAGGTGCTGCGTAATATCACTACGCCTGCTGCGGCCATGTTACGGCAGCAAAGTTCCTTGATTAGGTAAAGGGGGAGGTGTTGCTACAATTTATAGAAATATTTTCAGTATCTCTCAAAGGTCGGGCTTCAAGTATAATTCGTTTGAAGTAATGGTGCTCCATATAACGTTATCCAAAGAAACAAGTATTAATGATAAACCCCCTGTGATGTTTGTACTGGCTACTGTATACAGGCCACCAGGGCACCATACAGACTTTATTAAAGAATTTTCTGATTTTCTGTCAGAGTTAGTGCTGACTGCAGATAAAGTCCTAATTGTTGGTGATTTTAATATCCATGTTGATAATGAAAAAGATTCGTTGGGATCAGCATTTATAGACATTTTAAACTCTATTGGTGTTAAACAACATGTGTCAGGACCTACTCATTGTCGAAATCATACTCTAGATTTAATACTGTCACATGGAATTGATGTTAGTGGGGTTGAAATTTTGCAGCAGAGCGATGATATCTCAGATCATTATCTAGTCTCCTGTATATTCCATATAGCTAAAGCTGTAAAGCCAACTTCTTGTTACAAATATGGTAGAACCATTACCTCCACCACAAAAGACTGCTTTATAAATAATCTTCCTGACTTATCTCAGTTCCTCAGTATATCCAATAGCTCAGAACAACTTGATGATGTAACAGGAACTATGGACTCTCTCTTTTCTAGCACTTTAGATGCGGTTGCTCCTTTACGCTTAAGGAAGATTAAGGATAAGAGTCCAACACCGTGGTATAATGAGCACACTCGCGCCCTAAAGAGAGCAGCCCGGAAAATGGGGCGCAGCTGGAGGAAAACTAAATTAGAGGTATTTCGTTTAGCTTGGCGGGAAAGTACCCTATCCTACAGAAAAGCATTAAAAACTGCTAGATCTGATTACTTTTCGTCTCTTCTAGAAGTAAACAAACATAACCCTCGGTATTTATTCAATACAGTGACTAAATTAACGAAAAATAAAGCATCAACAGGTGTTGGCATTTCCCAAGAGCATAGCAGTAATGACTTTATGAACTATTTTACTTCCAAGATCGATACTATCAGAGATAAAATTGTATCCTTGCAGCCGTCAGCTACAGTATCGCATCAGATAGCGCACTATAGATCCCCTGAGGAACAATTCCGTTCATTCTCTACTGTAGGAGAGGAAGAATTGTATAAACTTGTTAAATCATCTAAACCAACAACATGTATGTTAGACCCGATTCCATCGAAACTACTAAAAGAGCTGCTTCCAGAAGTCATAGATCCTCTTTTGGCTATTATTAATTCATCATTGTCATTAGGATATGTCCCCAAAACCTTCAAATTGGCTGTTATTAAGCCTCTCATTAAAAAACCACAACTTGACCCCAAAGACCTAGTTAATTATAGACCGATCTCAAATCTCCCTTTTCTATCAAAGATACTAGAAAAGGTAGTATCCTCACAATTATATTCCTTCCTAGAGAAAAATGATATCTCTGAGGAATTCCAGTCAGGATTTAGATCGTATCATAGTACTGAGACTGCTCTCATTAGAGTTACAAATGACCTGCTTCTATCATCTGATCGTGGTTGTATCTCTTTATTAGTTCTACTGGATCTTAGCGCTGCGTTCGACACTATCGACCACGACATTCTTTTGAATAGACTACAAAACTTTGTTGGCATTAGTGGAAGTGCCTTAGCATGGTTCAAATCGTACTTATCTGACCGCCATCAGTTCGTAGCAGTGAATGAAGAGCTATCATATCGATCACAAGTGCAGTATGGAGTACCTCAAGGCTCAGTACTAGGGCCGTTACTTTTCACGCTTTACATGTTACCCTTGGGAGATATTATCAGGAGACATGGTGTTAGCTTCCACTGTTATGCTGATGATACTCAGCTCTATATTTCTTCGCGGCCCGGTGAAACACACCAAATTGAGAAACTAACGGAATGCATAGTCGATATAAAAAACTGGATGACGAGTAATTTTTTACTGCTAAATTCTGAAAAAACAGAGGTGTTAGTTATCGGACCTAAAAACCCCACATGTAATAACCTAGAACATTATCTAACACTTGATGGCTGCTCTGTCAATTCTTCTTCATCAGTCAGGAACCTAGGTGTGCTGTTCGATAGCAATCTTTCATTTGAAAGCCATGTTTCTAGCATCTGTAAAACTGCGTTTTTTCATCTCAAAAACATATCTAAATTACGACCTATGCTCTCAACGTCAAATGCAGAAATGTTAGTTCATGCGTTTATGACCTCAAGGCTAGACTATTGTAATGCTTTATTGGGTGGTTGTTCAGCACGCTTGATCAGCAAACTACAGTTAGTCCAAAATGCAGCAGCTAGAGTCCTTACTAGAACCAGGAAGTATGATCATATTAGCCCGGTTCTGTCAACACTGCACTGGCTCCCTATCAAACATCGGATAGATTTTAAAATCTTGTTAATTACTTATAAAGCCCTGAATGGTTTAGCTCCTCAGTACTTGAGCGAGCTCTTATCGCATTATAGTCCTCCACGTCCGCTGCGTTCTCAAAACTCTGGCCATTTGATAATACCTAGAATATCAAAATCGACTGCGGGCGGCAGATCCTTTTCCTATTTAGCACCCAAACTCTGGAACAATCTACCTAACACTGTTCGGGAGGCAGACACACTCTGTCAGTTTAAATCTAGATTAAAGACCCATCTCTTTACCCTGGCGTACACATAACACACTAATACGCTTCTATTATTCAAATCCGTTAAAGGATTGTTAGGCTGCATTAATTAGATCAACCGGAACCGGGAACACTTCCCACAACACACGGTGTACTCGCTACATCGTAAGAAGAATGGCATCTACGCTAATATTTGTCTGTTTCTTTCCTATGATCAGATGGTGGATCAGCACCAAGAGATGATGTCTGCAGCCCTGATCGTCAGCGGAGACCAGGACACCCAGATGACCCCCAGAGACCTCAATTAAAATACACTAAAACTAAGAAATATAACTAAAAATATAATAAAATACCTAACTACATAATACTACTATTGTTAGAACCTGAAACTTTTGAACTGTGGGTGTCGTCTGGTCAGAGGAGAACTGGCCCCCCGACTGAGCCTGGTTTCTCCCAAGGTTTTTTTCTCCATTCTGTCTCAGAGGGAGTTTTGGTTCCTTGCCGCTGTCGCCTCTGGCTTGCTCAGTTGGGGACACCTCATTTCTAGCGATTATCGCCGATTTGATTGCTCCTATACTATTTAAACTAAACTGAGCTAGACAATGATATCTCTGAATTCAATAATGAAATGCCTTTAACTGAAAACTAAATGTTTAATCTTATTATATATTACTGACACTCTGTCCTCCAATTTGATACTGTTAAGTGCTTTGACACAATCTGTATTGGTAAAAGCGCTATATAAATAAAGGTGACTTGACTTGACTTGATTATTACGCCGGAATGAGAGTATAGTTCCTAATCATATCAGCCTAGAAAATCTCAACTTTTCATTTTCCGCCGGTCTTAGTACACGATATAACTACAGAAGAGTCAAGTTTTAAATAGGACAAATATCGAAACTCTTTGATCGTTTTTGAACGCGATGCTACTGGTCTAATAGGATTCAATGATCTATGCTAAGCTATGCTAAAAGTGCTCTCGCCAGACCCGGAGATCGGCTAAATGGATTCAAAAACGGTAAAACTCAACTTATTAACTCTGGGGGAGTTGGAGAATGAACCTATTTCCAAAAAAGTGGAGTGTTCCTTTAACATATATATATATATATATATAAAAAACAACAACAATAAAGATAACAAATAAATAAAATCCATCTCAATAAATGAAAAGATAAAGTAAGTCAGTTTGGAGTTAATCATGTTTAGCATCTAACGCTGTGAATGGTTAACACATATTTAGCAGCGAGTGCAGCTGTTATCATCTTCAAGTAAGAAGAGTATTTTCAGTAAATGATGGGATCAATGCTTCAAATCTGGGAGAAACGTTTCCCTCTTATTGTGATATTTAGGACACATCAGCAGAAAGTGTTTCTCGTCCTCTATCTGCTGTAGATCACAGTGTCTACAGATCCTCTGCTCTCGCTCCGTCCATGTTTGTCTGTGTCTTCTCTCTCTGTTTCTGAATCATGGTCACTTCATCTGTATTTGGAGAGGATTTGTCTTTCTTTGAATGGTTTGATCAATAAATAATTGGCAACTTTAGGGTTCTGTTTAGGGTTGAGCAGCATTGGAGTTTATTTTGAAGGTCAAAGTGTATTTTTAGAGATTCATCATGAGTATCTTTCAGATTGTTGTCAGTTTCTTTAATAAAGTCTTTGGGGTTGTAGCTGTAGTCGGTGAGGAGCTGGGTTTATGGACGAGCTGAAGAGCGAGCGTGTTCAGAGTATGAGGTTCTGCTGAGGAGGGCTTTATATCGGACTGAACCAGGATCAGATCTCTTCTGGATCTCAGTCTTCAGTGGGTATCTGCGGGCATCATTGGACGTACCTCTGTGGACCCCTAAAATGTTTTTGGTAATTTTTAGTTGTAGTTTTTCTATTGAAGTTTTATCCCAAATTTTAAAATTTAGCACTGGTCCACAAATTTCACATCCACATAAAAGAATTGGTTTTATTATTGAGTTATATAATTTAATCCAAGTTTTAATGGCCAGTTTTAATTGACCACATCGTGACTTTATTGCATTAAAAGCCCTCCGAGTCTTTTGGCTCAGTGTTCTGTCAGCCAGACCGAAGCCTCCCGATGCCCAGGTAACTGTAGGACCTGTCCTTTATATGTGAAGTGGTGTTTGTTTCCCTGAGACCTGGTCTTCTTCTGGAACACCACGACTCTGGTTTAGTCCAGGTTGACGGTCAGGGCCCATTGGTCACAGTATTGTTCCAGCAGAAGCAGATATCTGAGCTCTGAATGCTGTAGAGTGAGGCTCCAGTGCTGCAGATCATTCATGTATATGTTAAATAGAGTTGGGCTCAGACTGCGGCCCTGCTGGAAAAACACTGTTCTGTGATCGTTGATTTTCACTCCACTTTTACTGTTGGTGTACAGAGACTGTATAATATTAAAGGTTTTGGTAACACTTTAGAATACTGTTTCTTACTTACTGCATAACTAATAAGGAATTATTAAAGAACTAATTCATTAATTCATACTATTCATTAACACTTAACTCATTACTGTTAACTAAGGAAGATGTGTTAACTAATCAGTATGTAATACAATTTTATGATTGTGTTAAGTAACAGTAAGCTAATGAATAACTAATGTATTCTGTCATACCTCCTGAAGAACTATTATTAATTATCTACTAGTTAAGGTACAGGGAAAATAACTATGAAATAACTACTACTGAACAGTTATACGCAAATAGTCACTATAATAGTCAGGCTGTGGCCCACAAATCAAGTACTTGAGTAAAAGTACAGATACTCCGATAAAATATTACTACAGTAAAATTATAAGTAGGCCTATTCGTTTTCAAAATTACTTCAGTAAAAGGACAAGTACAAAGTACTACTACAGTAGCAACTGTGTTACAGTCCACTACTACTATTATTAGCCTATAATGGAAATGAAATATGCATTTTGTTTGCTGCACACCCAAATGAACTCATTACTATAATTGTACACAAGTTTTTGCCTGTATGGTAAATAATTGCTTTGTGCACATGTTCTGTAGGAAATCTGCTTCGGAAAGGAACCCCAACTCCACTGTCTCGCCATAACTATACAACTTACTACAGATACAGTCAGTGATGGGCAGTAGCGTCGCTACAAGTAGTGACACTACTAGTTTAACTACATTTCTCAGTAGCGTGGCGGTAGCGTCGCTGCTTTCTGAATCAAATAGCTTTTCGGTAGCGAAGCTCTTTTTTTTATCAAGTAGCGCGGTATAGTCAACAAAAGCTAACGTTACATTTTCCAAAGAAAGCATTCTGAAGCTCGAGCTCAAATCAGAAATATAACAGCTACGGATCACTGATCCTGGATCAGTACGTGACGCCTCCGCCACTAAAGCTCGTAACGCCATTGGCTCCTCAAACTGTCAGTCAAACCTCATTATTCCTCCCGCCTCGCTCGTGAATGAAGTGCGGCGCGCAGTTTAGAGCATCTCGGCTTGTTTGCAGTCTGAAGGTAAATAAAGAACTGTTGATTGAATAAGTACAGCGGTTTCTTTACACAAAAAACACTATTTATAAAGGCTTATGTTTTTTTTGTATTTGAGGAGCGGAGAAGAGTTTCTCTAGCATTTGTTGACAAGTCACAGCTAAATAGCTCGTGCGAAGCGCTGAATCTTTCATAATATGATACTTTGGCCAAAAAGAAAAAAAAACTGAACGCCCACATAATGACAGAAAACTGGGGAAACGGGACACGAGTCAGAAAAAACAAACAAACAAACAAACAAAAAAAAACATTCGCTGGTGAAAAGCTTCGTATTTGAACTTGATTTTGGTGAAATGTTTATATTAATATCTAATCACACATGCAACGATGCAAATAAACAGCCTATCTGTAGGCCTAAACATCTGTATGGTAACACTATACAATACGATTTCAGTAATGTTAGCTAATGTATTATCTAACATGAGCATACAATGTATAAAATACTTTCATTACAGTATTACATTAAAATACATTTGTTACAGTATTTATTAATCTTTGTTAATGTTAGTTAATGAAAATACAGTCGTTCATTGGTAGTTCATGTTAGTTCACAGTCCATTAACACGTTAACAAACAACTTTTGACTTTAATGCGTTAGTAAATGTTGAAATTAACATGAAGATAAATGCTGCAGAATATTGTTCATTCTTAGTTCATGTTAACTACACTAGTTAACTAATGCTAACTACTGAACCTTATTGTGAAGTGTTATGATTTATATAAATGTATCTGTATACAATAAAGCCACAATACCAACTACTAAAAGGAGGTTTCCGGCCGACAGCACAAATGTATTTAGCCTGTGTCACAATCTGAGGTCAATCCGGCCTGTATTTGATACTGATTATGTTGCCAAATTGGTTTGGAACAGCTGTTGAATAAACAATTAATCTGAACATGTCTGTCTATCTGCTTGACTGACAGTTTTATTGATCACTGAGAGAGCACTGACTTGGTATGATGTTGGTTCAATATTTGTTATTTATTTATTTATTTATTTTGAAATAGCTTGGATGTAGTAAACTACTTTTGCCATGTTACTGTAGCTTAGCTTGCTACATTCCCCAGGG
>CM056145.1:427500-472500 GCA_029620275.1 Acrossocheilus wenchowensis
CTGCAGTGACCAGTCCAGACCGAGCCAGCTCTCACTGACCGCGAGTTATGACCAGTGCTGAACAATAAACTCATGACTAGTTTATGTGCTGACCACATACTGTACTTACAGTAGATCCGTGTTTGTGCGAGTATCAGCCCCTTCTGCTGGAGCTGTATTCGTGTCTGGTTTTCTACTTTATCTACAAATTCTTGAATCAGGATGCATTTACTTGACAAATAAAACGACTGAAGATATTCTGTCTTGTTTTCTGATGATATTATCCACATTTTGTTCATTTTTGCTTAAAACAAACAAAAATATCTGTCAATGGGGCAAGAAAAATAATCTTGTTTAGCCTTTGAATTAAGATTATTTCTTAAACCACTGGCAGATATTTTTATATTATCCAACTTTTGTTAGTTTGTGTTTAAAACAAGACATTTAAGTCATTTTATTTAAGTAAATGCATCTTAACTCCAGAATCTGTAGAAATGTACAGCAGAAGACCGGTCAGAAACACTGAGGGCCAGGCCTGGGAACACGGCTTTTAAAGAGATCCGCTTGACATGCTCAACTTACTTAGAAAGTAATAAATATATTTATTTTTAAATGCCTTAATGTCCAAAACTAATTTTTTCACACACACACCCAAAAAAAAACAAAAAACATTTTGAACATCTTTACAAAACTCAAGACTGAATATATTTGGTCAAAATCCCATGTTATATAAAGATGAAGTGCTATGCAGCTATTAAAGACAATATTAGCGGATCAGACGGCAATGCAGAGGTGAAATGCTAATGTGTGCCCTCTCTCTCTCTCTCGTTCACACATCTCTGACCTCAAATACGTCAAATATTACCCTTTTTAGACAGTTTTTGAAGTAAAGAGTAAAGAAAATCCTATGCAAAACTTATTGAAACAGCAGTTCTTTATTCACCCTTGTAAGACCCCCCCCTCATAAAAACACTCTCACTGGATCCAAGCAAGTCTCACAGGTGACCTGTTCTGATCTCAAAAAAGAGTCTTCACTGAAAGATGAGGAGTTTGCATCTAAGACAAGGAAATTGGATGAAGTTGCAGATTTCAGTAGTTTATTGAAAGTTGAAAACACATTCAAACAAAAACCTGCTGAAGCCGACTGAAGTCCAGTCTGAACCCAGAACCAAACGCAGTGGACAGTGTGGTGAGAAACACTCCAGAGATCAAGAGAAAGAGCAGCACGGTCCAGAACAGCCATGCAGAGAAACCAGAGCAGAACCAAACCAGCTCACACCTGGAGCACACACACACACACACACACACTGTCAGAGACACAGACACACACACTGTCAGAGACACAGACACACACACACACAGTCAGAGACACAGACACACACACACACGCACGCACGCACGCTCGCACGCACAGTCAGACACACACACACACACACACACACACAGCGAGAATCGAGTTAAGGCACCACCACTGTTTTATTTACTAGGAAAATAAATAAGTGTACACCGAGCACTGCTGGACGAAGCGCTGCCGCCCATCCGTTATAATGTGAGGAAACCCTTCGTGACATTCAGCTTCTGCTCTACAGGAAAAAAGATCACACTGTCCCGTTCTTCTTGGCAAAACGGTGAGGAGAGTAAGAGAAAGGAAAGCGCGGATGATGACGGCGCGGCGTGAGTCTGAGTCTGTGACGGCCGGTCGCGGTCCGAGAGAGAGAGAGAGAGAGCCATGGCAGGAGCAGAGGAGGGTCCGGTCTGAGCTCAGCGGCGAGGGCCTGTGAAGCGGCTCATCCCGCCCCTGGAGGAGGCTCGGCCCGCGCTGTTCCCCAGCAGGCCCCGGGGCCCGCGCCGGCCCTCCGCCGCTCCCCTGGTCTCCCGCTCGCGCGCCGCTCTGGTCTTCTTCTCCTCCACGTTCAGACGCACCTCCCCACGGAACAGGATGGGCTGCGGGAGACAGGAAAGAGGAAACACTGACTTCCTGTTCACTCATCGGCCCTTGAAGGGGTTAGTTTACAAAAAAAAAAGCAAAATCTGTCATTCATTTCATTTTTGAGTGAACCATCCCTTTAAAAGACGAGCGGCAGCATGTTTGGACCGTATTAGAGTCCAGTAACCAGGTGCGCGCTCAGAACAGCACACGAATCAAACGTTTAAAGCACATAATAATGTGGTTCTGTGACTGAGTAAGTGCGGCGTCCAGTGAGAGTAACTCTACCGCTGAGTCAACGCTGATGTGAAGGTACAGTACAGAGACGGAGGCACCAGAACTGCATCTGATGGAGCGTGTGCTGCTGCACGATACTACCATATTTCTTCAAAAGCAGATCGCACACCCCTGCCTTCTTATATTCACCTCAGATGATGCAGTTCAGCAATAATCACACCAGCAAGAGTGCCATTTCTCACCAACACTGCTAATGAGATATTGATTTTATACAAACGTTCAATAAACATTAATTAATAATGTGTTACATTTTAGACTCAATATCATCAATATTGGCCATTTTTGCTCAATTTCTCAAATGCAAATAGTTCCAATGAAAGCCACAGCAGAGCTTCCTCGGTTTTGAGCAGATCGAGTGAGTCGGTGATTCATGAAGAGTCACCTGCTTCATTTCTGAACGAATCAGTCGCTTGAATGAATGAAAACTTAAAGCTTGCTGCCACATAGCAGCGCTTTAGGTTTCATTTTTAAAAATCATTTCATATTAATTAATTGGAACATCCTGTAATTAGATCAGTGAATGAAGTCAGTTTAGTGTTTATCTCTGAAGCAGACAGTGTGTACGGCCTACACTCATGCTTTCAGTTCAGATGGAAATCTTACAGTATTAGTCAGTCGATCTAAGCCGGAGACAGCTGTCAGCACACAAACGAGCGCTCTGAACTTATTCACCCAGCACGTGTTTCAGGAGCGCTTGAGCACTCTTCAGGAAAACTGGCCGCCCGACAAGAAACGCATGAGAATCACTGTTAACAGTGCAAACCCACACTAACCTTGGCTCCCAGAATGCTCTGCACCGGCTCAGAGTCGTCAAACACCACGAAACCGAAGTTGGGCAGCTTCCCTCCGACGCCTTTGGTGTTGATCCTCATCTCCACCACGTTCCCAAACGCTGACGGAAACAGAGCGGTGTGAAACGGCAGGCAAACACTCGCCAGGGTCAAAGGTCAAAGGGTAAAGATCTTACTCATGAAGAAGTCTTTCAGCTCGCCCTCGTCAATGTCATGAGGAAGATTTCCAACGAAGAGCTGATGACTGTCTGGATAACGAACGGACCGGCGGCCCTCCGCATCGCCTGCATCACCGTCCCCGCGGCCTGAACACACACACACACACACACACACACACACACACACACACACACACAGCGAGGGACTCACATTCAATGATTCAGTTTGTTGGAATAAACTCTGAGACGCTCTTCTGTGTTTAGTAGGGATGTAACAATACAAGCATCTCACTCACAATACAATAATGTCGCGATATGAAGTCCATGATACGATATTTGTGATATAAAAAAAAAATAAAAAAAGACAAATGAAGAATTGGGAAAAAAATTATTTTGAATGAAAAGTTAAATTATTCTATCTAATGCACTTTGAGAGTTCAAAATGAAGAGCTGCATGTTCTTTACTAAGAAAACTTAAGTCCGTGAACAGACTTGTAGCTGAACTTTAAAGGAGCCTCAACCCTCTTTTTATTTGTGATATTCTGTCTCAGTCTAAATTACTCACTCTAACAAACTGCTGTTTTAGGAAGACAAACAAATTATAATAGAATAATATTAACAGTAATAGCCATATTTTGTAAAATAATTGCACTGTAAAAAATGAAAATGATTATTTCATAGCTATATTTTGCTGTACACTACAGTAGGGAAATTACATTACTTTCCTAATTTCTACACTTGAAAGAGAGATTTAGACTTTGTCAGCAATTCATGCTGCACATTTAAGCTTTTATTTTGATGGAAACTCCAGCTTCAGTGAAAACAGGCACAAAAACACGTCTCGCTACAAATCTAGTGAAACGCTGTAATCATCTGCCGCTGAAATAAAGCAGAACTGGTGGCTGTTGCGTTTCTAAACACGCTAAACTCACAGCCAGAGATATAAACACCGGCTCACGAGCCGATCGCCGGAACGAAGAACACGCTTCACTCTGAAACAGACCTGATGAAGATCGTATCATGAGGCAGCAGGTGATTCCCGGACTACAGGTTAGTCTTACGATGCAGGACACACACTTTCACTCGTTCTGGTTCTGAATGATGACTCTAAGTCAACGACAGTCACATGACAGGAAACTCACCCTTAAAACTGACGTACTGTTTCCCACCCGGAGTGTCTGAGCCGCCGCCGTCTGACAAACAACAACAACAGTCACATGACAGGAAACCACTCACACAATCAGCCAGTAATTAATCTCTGTGTGTGTGTGTGTGTGTGTGTGTGTGTGTGTGTGTGTGTGTGTGTGTGTGTGTGTGTGTGTCACCTGCTCGTGGTCCTCGTGGAGGGAAGCCTGGTCTCTCGCGCCGCTGATCTCTGGGTAATGACTGACCGTCCTGCTTGCCCTCCATCCGTGGCTGACAGACAGACAGACAGCGTTAGCATCACAGCGTTTCTGTCTTCTGTAGAGCTGCTTTACAACTGAAACAGTTCGTTTCATAACTGATGAATTTTAAGTCACTATTGAAGACTTTAAGAATCAAAGTTTCTATCTATGCATATATAAATGATTAGTCTATCTAGCTTGTAATATTTTTATGTCCATTTTTGTTTTAGTTATTTTACAACCCGAATTCCAGTGTTGGGACATTTTTTTAAATTTGAATAAAATGAAACAAAAAGACTTTCAAATCACATGAGCCAATATTTTATTCACAATAGAACATAGAGAACAAACGTTTAAACAGAGAAATTTTACACTTTTAATCGACTAAATGAGCTCATTTCAAATTTGATGCCTGGTCTCAAAAATGTTGGGGCTGAAAAAGCAATACATTTTTGAACAGATTCAGATGCACCGGGGTACCGAACCCGAGACTACCTGGAGGAGGGGGTCTGAGTTCAGTTGCACTCGAACTGTGGCGCGGTTCGGGTGAATGTGAAAGCAACAAGGACTCGGGTGCGCACTTGTTCAGGAGGTAAAGTAACCTGCGCATGCGTGACAATGACGACGACATCATTGTTTGAGCAGTACGCGATCATCATGGATATATGATGAATATATGATGAATCAATTCGCAGCAAACGAGCCCAGTTTGAAAGAAGTAAAGATGGGCAGAGGCTCTCCAATCTGTGAAAGAGTGCATGAAAAGATTGTGGAATACTTTAAAAACAATGTTCTTCAACGTCAAATTGCAAGAGCTTTGCGAATCTCATCCTCTACAGTGCATAACATCATCAAAAGATTCATAGAAACTGGAGAAATCTCTGTGTGTAAGGGACAAGGTTGAAGACCTTTGTTGGATGCCCGTGGTCTTCGACGACACTGCATCACTCATCTGTCATTGACATTACTAAATGGGCCCAGGAATACTTCCAGAAACCACTGTCGGTAAACAATCCGCTGAATGCTGAAAGGTATACAAGAGGTTTTAGAGCAACATATGCTCCCCTCCAGATGACGTGTATTTCAGCAGGACAATGCAAAACCACATACTGCAGCTATACAACAGCATGGCTTCGTAGCAGAAGAGTCCGGGTGCTGAATTGTTCTGCCTGCAGTCCAGATCTTTCACCTATAGACAACATTTGGCTCATCATTAAACGAAAAAAAAAACCCGTCAGAAACTCATAACCTCGATGCCCAGATGTCTTCAAACTGTTTTGGAAAGAAGAGGAGATGCTACACCATGATAAACATGCCCCCGTCCCAACTATTCTGAGACCTGTAGCAGGCATCAAATTTGAAATGAGCTCATTTTGTGCATAAAATTGTAAAATGTCTCAGTTTGAACATTTGTTATGTTATCTACGCTCTATTGTGAATAAAACGTTGGCTCATGTGATTTGAAAGTCTTTTAGTTTTCATTTTATTCAAATTTTAAAAAAACATCCCAACATTTCCAGAATTCAGGTTTTAGTACATCCAGTTAAACTACTTGAAAATGACAAATATTTTCTTGGCAACTAGCTGAAATAATAAAAAAAATAAAAATAAAAAAAACATTAAATGACTTTCAACTTATTTTAAGTAACAAATGCTTTTCATAGTTTTAGTTTCGGTTAACTATAATAACTCTGCTACTGACTAAGTAAGATGGCCTTTAAGGAATGGTTCATGCAGAAATGATCAATCTGTCATCACTTCCAAACCTGTGTGACTGCCTTTCTTCTGTGAAACACAAAAGAAGGTATTCTGAAGAACGTCAGGAGCCAAACACTGGACTCCAGAAAACACTCAAGGTTCCTGAACGTTTCACACGTCTGAGAGGAGTAAGTGATGACAGGCTGTCATGCCCTGATGTCACTGTCTGTGCTGTACCTGAACACTGACCGCTTTCACTACGAGAGGAGAGACTCCAGCGCCGGCCGGAGGAAGATTCTTACTGGTCACCAGAGCCCAGGAGAACGCCTGCAGACCATCACATCATCACACACTACACATCAGACAACACACTCTCTCACTCTCGTGCACTCTCACTCACGTACCTTGGGCGGGTCTGGGGTCTGAGGGGGCGGAGTCAGAGCGATGCCAGGGGTGGAGCCTCTCTCCTCCTCTGGCAGTTTCTCCTCCTCCTCTGGCTCCGCCTCAGCCACCTGCAGCTCTGCTTCCAGGTTAAGCTCCGCCTCAGTCTCCTGATTGGCCTCAGGCTGGGGCTGGGGCTGGGGCTCTGGCTCCGCCTCAGGCACCACCTCCTCCTGCTGCTCCTCGACTCCATTGCTGAGAACACAAACCAGAGCAGTCGATCACAGTCAGTAAAGCATGTGAAGCATGTAAAGCACGCACGTTGATCTCAAGCTGCTACCTGACGGGTGGCGCCGGCGGCTCGTAGTAGGTGCTGCTGCTGGGCCGGTCCGGAGCCGGGTCAGGGGAAGCGCGAGTCTCTACCTGCTCTTCCTCGACCTCCTCTTCCTCAGACTCTGATCACAGACACACAGCACACACTTACACTAGTGCCAGGCGCTTCCGCAGAGTGTTTACATCTCATTTAAGACCTTTTTTTAAGAGCTGCACAAATAAAACTAACACCACAAACCCATACAAGCTCAAAATAAATCAGGAATCTCAAAGCCTCTGACTTCATTAAACAGACTGCGCTCACATTCAACCGCAAAACAGAGTAAAACACTGTTTATTTAATATTTACATGTACTGAAACTGGTCAACATTCTCATATATCAATACACACAAACTAGAAGGCCATCAATACTGGAGTTTATGGATATGATAATGTGATTAAAGACAGGCAATCAAAGTTTATTGTGCCGATACTGTGTTCTGTAGATTTACCTCCCAGCTCAGCCTCAGAGTCTCCAAACACCTCCTCTTCATAGCGGAAGATGTCATTGTGCACATAGAACTTATTGACAGCAGAGCCCTGGCAAACACACAAACACACACACACACACACACACACACACACACACACACACACACTGTCAGAGAAGTGTTCACTGGGAATGACAGCATGTTAACATGCTGCATGTCTGTCGTCACTAGGGTTGGGTGTCATTTGAGTTTGATCGATTCGGATTCTGCTTACCTATTCCTAGTTTAGACTCCAAAAAGATTTTTTTTTTTAAATCCAATAAAAAAAAACAATTAGGTCAAACATTTAGATTTTTACAAAGCTTTCTAACTACTGGTGTGCCTCAGGGCTCAGTTCTTGGTCAACTTCTCTTCTCCGTCTACATGGCATCACTAGGTTCTGTCATTCTGAAACAAAATTATCTCTGGCTAAACTCATACTCAACCTCAAACACACACTGCTGAGTAAAATCTGAGAATTTATTAGCCAGTGGTTAGCCAGTAATATTAGACATCATTTAGTTGCCCAGAGTGAAGATTTAGTCGCACTGTAGAGGGTTGGTACCCAACCCTAGTCATCACACACACACACACACACACACACACACACACACACACTCACCTCCGGAGCGAGCACAAACGTCTGCATGAACCTCCTCATGGGCCGGCCGCTGTTGGACAGCTCGCCCATCACCTGCACCACCACCCCGTCCCCCAGCGTCGCATGAGCGTCCACGTGCCGGATCTTAGTGTGGCACTCACTGAACTGCAGAGACATCACCTTCTTATGGATCTCCTGCACACGCACACACACACACACACACACACACACACACACTCCTGTCAGTCACTGGTGCTGTGTGCAGTGTTCAGACTAGGGCTGCGACGATAAATCAGTGCAGAGTCGATTCGTGGATGATTCTGAGATCTTCTGAATGCATCAGGATTCTCTCTGGAGTTGATTCTGAGCTTATATTTTAACAGCAGATGGCGCTCTGCTCTAGTTTTATCCGCACACTCAAACGCTGATGAAGAAGAGCGCTGAAGAGCACGTGTGTGTTCGGCTGAGGCTGTAATCCCACCTCGGCTCAGAATGACGCCAGATTAATGTAAACACAGCGCACTGTGAACACCCTCGTAATTCCCTTCAACCTTATGAATCTTACGAATGATTATTTTAGGTTGGAGTGTGTGTAAGGATTTGGAAGCGAGCAGAGTACGGCTGATTCTGGAGCACGCAGCGCCACCTGCTGCTCAAAACTACACTCAGAATCCACTCCAGAAAGAATCGCCATGCATTCGGAAAATCTCAGAATCGTTCCATGAACTGATTCTGCATCGATTTATCGTCCCAGCCCTAGTTCAGACCGTACGAACATGATCTCAGCTATAAGCCACGTCATACTGCAATGTCAGACTAGACGTGTGCGTGCGATATATCACAATAATGAACATGCACGATATTGTTATCGCGGGCTCCTCAAAATACTGCGAATAATTATTAATCATAAATTACTGAGCACGCATTTCAAGAATACTTCATCAACTGGTTAAACGCACAACACCGCTGCAGCTGCTCAAAGACGCGTGCGCTCATGTAAACAAGCGCTCATGAGAAGCACACTCTCTCTCGGACAGAAGATGCTGAAGAGAGACACGCAGCCGTTCCCCCGAAACCCCGTAAACACCGCAGCTGCCACTTTCTGTTCCTAAAAAGGATTTAAAGCAACGTAATCAGCGCTGTTTAAGTTTAGGATAAAGCGCACCCTAGATACGGTTTTGATTCTTTGTTGCTCTGAACTGAGCGGAGCTGGACGATGACGTCACTGAATTCTTTAATGAAATGCCTTTAACTGAAAATTTAATGTTTAATCTTGCATTTTACATTTTTGACACTATTTTCTGATATTGTTAAGTTGCTTTGACAATCTGTATTGTTAAAAGCACTATATAAATAAAGGTGACTTGACTTGTTCGGTCACACTTTACATTACAGCTCCGTTAGTTAACACGTTAATTCATTAGTTAAACTGCCAATGAAAAATTCTACTAAACATTCATTAATCTTAATTTCAGTATTTAATAACACATTGTTAAAACCAAAAGTTGCAAATGTTATTTAATGAACTCGAGCTAACATGCACTAGGAGTTTTATTTTTTAACAAAGATTAATAACTTCTGTATCTATTGCTCATTGCGAATGTTAATACATTAACTAAGTTTAACTAATGAGTTCTTATTGTAAAGTGTTACCTATTGGTCTCTACAATTCTTTTGCACTTTAATCTGTGTGAATTTTTTTACTTTTTACTTTTCACATTCTTTGTGACCAACACGAAAAGACCAACAAGTGGGCGGCAATATGCTAATGTTTGTTGACATCAACATGAAACATTATACACGAATTTGTAGATATTTATACCAGAAAACAAGACAAAAACACAGTGCGAGAATCATTTTTTTGCAGTGTAATTTAAGCAGTATGATATCAACTTAAGTCGTTCTGCTCCGATTTAGGTTTTTTTAGTCCTTAAATACTTTGTAAGAGCAGCAGAAACCCTGTAAATCTGTCAGACCCTGAGGTTAAGCTTGACCGCACACAGGAGAGGTTTAACCCCGAGGACGGCTGGAGCACTCACCGCCTGACCGTACACAGCCTCCTCCGGCTTCCCGCTGCCGTCCAGACCGCCGTGAACATACGAGGAGCTCCGGCCGTAAAACCTGCGCCACACACACACACACACACAGACCGTGAGCGGAGCGCGTCGCTGACACCGGCCGCTCTGACCGCTCTGAACTCACCTGTGCAGGTAATCCGGAGCTTTATTCAGGAGCGTGTAGTACTGCCGCACAAACTCGCGTCCTACGAGCAGGGGGCTCGGCTTCTCCATCACCATCTCTCTCTCTCACACACACACACACACACACACTCTGACACACACGAGACACAGAAACAGATCGTGAGATCTTTAATCATCTCAATCAATCTCACATATTTATATTTTATACCAGTCCATCTGAATGAACAGACAAACAGACAGATAGATTTAAAGGAGGAAGGGTTATAAAGAGACACAGAATATGGATGAACAGATAGAAAAATAAACAGACAAATGTATAGACAAATAAAGTAGAAAGAAACAAACAGAATTAGTGTGGATGGACAGACAGATAAGAAGACAGAAATACGAATAGATAGACATGAAGATAGACAGACAGATAGATACAGTATCTCACAAAACTGAGTACACCCCTCTCATTTCGGCAATCATTTTAGTGTATCTTCTCAAGGGACAATTCTATAGAAATGAATCTTGGAAATATTGTGGAGTAGTCAATGTGCAGCTTGTATAGCCGCAAAGATTTACTGTCCTCTAAATATAACTCCCTATATAGCCATTATTGTCCAAATAACTGGCAATAAAAGTGAGTCCACCCTGAGTGATGACAGCTATACGTCGTTTAATCATGCAAAGCCACGTCCTGTTCATCACGTTCATGTTTTGTCTGCTTGACAGGACTATACACATGTGTGTGTCTTATATTACAGCAGTTAAAATGTGGTGCTTTGAGTACAGTTCTCTCCTACGGACCGCTGGATGTTCAACATGCACCTCATGACAAAGACCTCTCTGAGGATCTGAGGATCAGAATTGTTTCTCTCCACGAAGATGGCCGAGGCTTTAAGAAGGTCAGTAACACCCTGAAACTGAGTCACAGCACAGCGGTCAGCGTCATACAGAGGTTCCACTCGGAGCAGGCCTCGCAAGCGTCGATCAAAGAGGTTAGATCCTCGAGCTGTGCTTCAGGAGCAGAAGCTGGCTTCGAAAGCTGAAGACAATCTGCCCAAGAGCTTGAATTACTGGAACCATGTCCTGTGGTCTGTGAGGGTCAGATGGTGTCCAGCATGTGTGGCGATGCTCTGGTGAGGAGCACCAAGAAAACTGTCTCTTGCCTGCAGTCAAGCATGGTGTAGCTTCATGGTCTGGTGCTGCATGAGTGCCGCTGGTTCTGGAGCTGAGGGTCATCGAGGGAAACATGTACTGAGACATTCTGAAGCAGAAGATGATGCCCTCCCTTCAGAAACTGGGCTGAACGGCAGCTTTCCAACCTGATAACGACCCCAAACACACCGCCAAGATGACAGCTGCCCTGATGAAGCTGAAGCTGAAGCTGAAGGTGATGGTGACGGAGAAGCTGATGGAGAAGCTGAAGGTGATGGTGACGGAGAAGCTGATGGAGATGGAGATGGAGAAGCTGAAGCTGAAGGAGTGGCCAAGTGTGTGTCCAGACCTGAACCCTGTGGAGCACCTGTGGGGCATTCAGCATGTGTCCAGCAGCTCCGTGAGGTTATCACAGAGGAGTGGAAGAGGATCCCAGCGACAGCCTGCGCAGCTCTGATGAACTCTGACCCCAGGAGGAGTAAAGCTGTGCTGGACAACAATAACTCTACAACATATTGACACTTGGGACACAGTTTGACATGTTCACTCAGGGTGTACTCCTCTCTGTTATTTAGACAATAATGGCTATATAGGGAGTTATATTTAGAGGACAGTAAATTTGTACTTCTATACAAGCTGCACATTGACTACTCTACAATATATCCAAGTTTCATTTCTATAGTATTGTCCCTTGAGAAGATACACTAAAATTGTTGCTGAAATGTGAGGGGTGTACTCAGTTTTGTGAGATACTGTAGTGATAAAAACAAACAGACAGATATATAAACAGATAGATAGATAGAGAGACAGATAAACAGATAGATAGATAGAGAGACAGATAAACAGAGAGATAGATAGATAGATAAACAGAGAGATAGATAGCATGAGGTGAAGTTAGATGGACGTGCACGTGCGCGACGCAGACAATAGGGCTGGCGCATGCTTTAGCTTGATGCTAGCGGCGGCTAACTCACCGTCTGTGACAGAAACCGTTAAACACACACTCCACTGCAGCGAGCGGCGATCGGTCCGCTCCTCTTTATCCGGTAAAACACGACCTCACGGCACCGAGGCCAAATAAACACAGAGACGCAGACGTGACGTGCGCGCGTCCGCCGCTTTCACCTCGCGCGCGCGCCTGTGACGCAGAAGAGTGCGACTTCCGGCCGCGGGCCCGGCAAACATGCGCACGCGCACGAACCGAGGAATAAGCTCTTTTAGTTTGCATTTCTATTAATACGTGATTAAGAAATTAAAGAAAAATTCCAGGTAAACTGTGAGCTTTGCTGCTGTGTGTACAAGCAACTTCTCAAAGCGATTAGCAACTTCTCAAAGCGATGTTATTTAAATAAATAACATTTCACATAATATTAGTATTTCCTTGAGAAATTACTTTGACAAAGAGCTGCTTTTAAACTCTTATGGCTATTTTATTGATTTAGTTTGACTTGAATGTGCTCATATATTCAAGTCAAGTCACTTTTATCTGAAGCCTATAGCGCTTTACAATACAGACAAACAGCAGTGATGTAAATTCAATCAAATACGAGACAAATTCTGCTGTAAAGCATCTCTAAAGATTCAGTGTAACTGTGTCTCTAGTTCTAAAAGCTTCTGACAGAGACACGCATCCAAACTTTAATTGAGGATAGTAAGAATGTGAGGGCTGTAGATACTGCTTTGGATGCGACTAGCTCAGGGAGTCCTGTACATTGTTCGGTTCCGGTTGAGCCCATGCAGCAGGGCAGCTGGGTGACAGTGAGGCGGCATAGTCGCGGGTCAAAACACCACTCTTCCGTTCCGATCAGAACATCATACAGGTTCTCCCCACTCAGTGAAGCACCCACTGAGAAACCTGATGAAAGTGCTCTAGTTATTGGCGATTCTATTGTACGGAACGTGAAAATAGAGACACCAGCCACCATAGTCCATTGTTTACCAGGAGCCAGAGCGCCTGACATCTTGGCAAATTTAAAAGTGCTGGCTAATGCTAAACGTAAATTCAGTAAGATTGTTATCCACGTCGGCGCTAATGATGTTCGACTTCGCCAGTCGGAGATCACTAAAAATAATGTTAAAGAGGTGTGTGAACTTGCAAGTACGATGTCAGACACTGTAATATGCTCTGGTCCGCTCCCTGCTTACCGGGGTGATGAGATTCATAGCAGACTGTCGTCACTCAATGGCTGGATGTCTAAGTGGTGCCCGCAAAATAACATAGGCTTTATAGACAATTGGATGAGTTTTTGGGGCAGACCAGACCTGTTGAAAAGAGATGGTGTTCATCCCTCCTGGGGTGGTGCCGCTCTTCTCTCTAGAAATATGGCACATAGTCTTAGAGTTTGTACTTGACTAACTGGAGCCCAGGTCAGGAAGCAGACAGACTGGCTAAACCGATCGTCTGCTAGCCGCCTCACGTCACAGAAGTCAGTTAACTCTCAGCACATAGAGACTCTTTCACCTAGATATCACTCTATAGAGACTGTGTCTGTTCCCCGAACTAGAAAATACAGAAAACATCCAAACCAATGTAATAGTAACAATTTAATTGATGTTCAACAAATAAAAAAACGATATAATACAGATAAAGACTTGATAAAGCTTGGCTTATTGAATATTAGATCCCTTTCTTCAAAAGCACTTTTTGTAAATGATATGTTCACTGACCATAAACTAGATGTGCTTTGTCTGACAGAAACCTGGCTAAAACAAGATGATTACATTACTTTAAACGAGTCTACACCCCAAGATTACTGTTATAAACATGAACCGCGTCCAAAAGGTAAAGGGGGAGGCGTTGCTACAATTTATAGAAATATTTTCAGTATCTCTCAAAGGTCGGGCTTCAAGTATAATTCGTTTGAAGTAATGGTGCTCCATATAACGTTATCCAAAGAAACAAGCGTTAATGATAAACCCCCTGTGATGTTTGTACTGGCTACTGTATACAGGCCACCAGGGCACCATACAGACTTTATTAAAGAATTTTCTGATTTTCTATCGGAGTTAGTGCTGACTGCAGATAAAGTCCTAATCGTTGGTGATTTTAATATCCATGTTGATAATGAAAAAGATTCGTTGGGATCAGCATTTATAGACATTCTAAACTTTGGAGTACCTCAAGGCTCAGTACTAGGGCCGTTACTTTTCACGGTTTACATGTTACCCTTGGGAGATATTATCAGGAGACATGGTGTTAGCTTTCACTGTTATGCTGATGATACTCAGCTCTATATTTCTTCGCGGCCCGGTGAAACATACCAAATTGAGAAACTAACGGAATGCATAGTTGATATAAAAAAACTGGATGACGAGTAATTTTTTACTGCTAAATTCTGAAAAAACAGGGGTGTTAATTATCGGACCTAAAAACCCCACATGTAACAACCTAGAACATTATCTAACACTTGATGGCTGCTCTGTCAATTCTTCTTCATCAGTCAGGAACCTAGGTGTGCTGTTCGATAGCAATCTTTCATTTGAAAGCCATGTTTCTAGCATCTGCAAAACTGCGTTTTTTTCATCTCAAAAACATATCTAAATTGCGACCTATGCTCTCAACGTCAAATGCAGAAATGTTAGTTCATGCGTTTATGACCTCAAGGCTAGACTATTGTAATGCTTTATTGGGTGGTTGTTCAGCACGCTTGATCAGCAAACTACAGTTAGTCCAAAATGCAGCAGCTAGAGTCCTTACTAGAACCAGGAAATATGATCATATTAGCCCGGTTCTGTCAACACTGCACTGGCTCCCTATCAAACATCGGATAGATTTTAAAATCTTGTTAATTACTTATAGAGCCCTGAATGGTTTAGCTCCTCAGTACTTGAGCGAGCTCTTATCGCATTATAGTCCTCCACGTCCGCTGCGTTCTCAAAACTCTGGCCGTTTGATAATACCTAGAATATCAAAATCGACTGCGGGCGGCAGATCCTTTTCCTATTTAGCACCCAAACTCTGGAACAATCTACCTAACACTGTTCGGGAGGCAGACACACTCTGTCAGTTTAAATCTAGATTAAAGACCCATCTCTTTATCCTGGCGTACACATAACACACTAATACGCTTCTATTATTCAAATCCGTTAAAGGATTGTTAGGCTGCATTAATTAGATCAACCGGAACCGGGAACACTTCCCATAACACACGATGTACTCGTTACATCGTAAGAAGAATGGTATCTACGCTAATATTTGTCTGTTTCTTTCTTATTCTGTTTCTCAGTCCGTATCTGATCAGATGGTGGATCAGCACCAAGAGATGATGTCTACAGCCCTGATCGTCAGCGGAGACCAGGAGCCTGTACCATGAAGCCGGTTTAGCTGCTAGCCAGGTAAGTTTCAGTTTAGTTTGCACCAACTCTGGGGTTTAGGAACCATGAAAGTGGCTTGGCTTTTAGCAGTGTTCATCACCATAGTAACTCACGCTCCACAGCTAACCCGCTCCGGGGCAGGCTATGTTCTGGTTTAGAGATCTCAAACCCAAATCTGACCAATCAGCTTCAAGCAAAGTGATGCAATAAAGCCACACCTCCAGTTTCTCTTACTCCACATTAAAGGACGCTACAGAGCAAAACATTCTTAAATATAAAATCATCAGATTTTTAGAGATGATTATTTTTTATAATTATTTTATATAATTATTATATCCTTAATTCATTACACAAGCCAGTTTAGTTTAATAGTAATTATTAAGCTTTTATTTAAAATCAGTGTAAACATATAGATAATATGCAATATAAATAAGTTTTAGAATCAATAGATTCAAGCATGACTACATATGAGCTTAGATTAAGTGTTTTTATACCTATAAATATTATAAACTCTATAAACTAACTTTTACTTGCACTTATATGGTAAGATGTTTTCTTTAAGTTTTCGTCTTTCATGGATAGATCGTTTCATGATCGTGTTGTGTAAATGTGCTTAAATTCTTCATATTCTTCAATCTATTAATCTTCACACTGACTCTCTCACAAGAAGTGGATCACAGTTTTAAGGCATGCGATTGGCTGCTCGTTACTGATGTCACACTTTCATGTGCACGCGCTCCACTGACTCAGGATCAAGCCTGAGATGACAGAGAAAGTTGATGATCAGCTTCATGGTACCAACAAAGCCGGACTGGACTGGTTTGGTTTTGTCAACTCAAAACTAATCCTGTAACCCTGAGTTTGTTCAGCCACCATCATGGTACAGGCCCCTGGACATCTAGATGAGCCCCTGAGACATAAATTTAAATTATAATAAACAAATAAATATATATTTTAAAAATAGACCGAGAAACAATAAATGCATTAAACTATACAATTTTACAATTATAGCAAATGACTAAATCACATAAATGAAAAACTTAAAATAATGAATAAAACACAAATACAACAAATACATTAAATTATAAATTAAAATGCTCCATCGGGACAAGACCACGGGAATCAGACGAGTCCTCTGCACATTCTGACTCTGCTGCAGCTGGAACTGAACTGTGGGTGTCGTCTGGTCAGAGGAGAACTGGCCCCGACTGAGCCTGGTTTCTCCCGAGGTTTTTTTCTCCATTCTGTCTCAGAGGGAGTTTTGGTTCCTTGCCGCTGTCGCCTCTGGCTTGCTCAGTTGGGGACACTTCATTTCTAGCGATTATCGTCGATTTGATTGCACGGATACTATTTAAACTGAACTGAGCTAGACAATGGCATCTCTGAATTCAATAATGAAATGCCTTTAACTGAAAATTGAGTGTTTAATTTTATCATTATACATTACTGACACTCTGTCCTCCAATTTGATACTGTTAAGTGCTTTGACACAATCTGTATTGGTAAAAGCGCTGTATAAATAAAGGTGACTTGACTTGACAGTGCCTCCCACTGTGAGCCTCTGAGCCTCTTTATTCATGTACTCAGGTGCTTGTGATATACAGACTGACATGAAGTTGCATGTTTACAGTGTACATACATAAAACATCTCATTATCTCACTTATGACTGTAAGAAGTCAGTTCATCAAACACATACACACACACACACACACACACACACACACACCAGCTCATGCTGAAGATCAACAGACATCCTCAACAGTCCTCCCGCTCTCTGAGCTCGTGTGTGTGTGTGTGTGGGCGTGTTTTGCTATACTTGTGAGGACCAGATGTCCCCACAAGGATAGTAAAACTTGACATTTTTGACTTGTGAGGACATTTGGCCGGTCCTCACAAGGGAAATAAATTATTAAAAATTCTGAATGAAGTTTATCTCAAAATGTAAAAATGCAAAAAGGTTTCTGTAAGGGGTAGGTTTAGGGGTAGGGTTGGTGTAGGGCAATAGAAAATATTGTTAGGTCAGTATGAAAACAATAGAAGTCTATGAAAGTCCTCACAAGTATAGTAAAACCAACGTGTGTGTGTGTGTGTGTGTGTGTGTGTGTGTGTGTGTGTGTGTGTGTGTGTTCGTGTTCATGTGTCTGTCTCCTCTTCAGTGATCTGTCTGATGTTCTGCAGTAGCTCAGAAAAAGGCGGTCGTCCGTGAGGTCTCTGAAAACAAGAAACACAGTGCTGTGATGACATCAGTGATGCACACTAGGCATCATGCATTTACTTTGAAAATGGTTGCAGAGAAAAACTGGGAATTGTACACTAAATTAAACACCAAACATGTTTGTTCTCCTCCAACTGGATGAAAACAGAGTATGCAATACGAGGTATTTAGTATTGCATGGTGGGAAAGTACCTTCTCCTACAGAAAAGCCTTAAAAACTGCTAGATCTGATTACTTCTCATCTCTTTTAGAAGAAAACAAACACAACCCCAGGTATTTATTCAATTCAGTGGCTAAATTAACAAAAAATAAAAGCATCAGCAGGTGTTTACATTCCCCAACAGCACAGCAGTAATGATTTTATGAACTACTTTACTTCCAAGATCAATACTATTAGAGATAAAATTGTAACCATGCAGCCGTCAGCTACAGTATCGCTTCAGATATCTCACTATGGTTGCACGCTGCTGAGAGGTTTGTGATTGTAGCTCCGTGTAGCTTCGCTTTTTATTGAATCTCTACCTTACTTTCACTCCTTTTTTTCTAAAGTGATAACATATAATTTAATTCCCACCATATTTCAGGTGCTATCCTTCAAACTAATCTAACTAATTTGATCGTTCGCTTTTAAAACCGCGAGTGCAGCTTGTTAGCCCGTTAGCTTGTCACTCGCGGTTCCATTTGCATTTCGCGCCTATTATTTATTTATTTTTATTTTTTCCTCGCTCCGTTTTTCACAAGCTCATCAAACAACAGTGGTAAGTGGTAAGTTAAGTTGGTGTCATTCATCAATCACGGTGAGTAATGGCTTCTTCTCCTGCTATTGTTGTTTGCACTGTCTGCCACATGTATAGTTTATCTGTCTCTGTCAGCAGCGAGGGATTCACATGTGATAAATGCAGGGAAATAGTTAGGCTGACAGAGAAGGTTTTAGAACTAGAGACACGCATCCAAACTTTAATTGAGGATAGTAAGAATGTGAGGGCTGTAGATACTGCTTTGGATGCGACTAGTTCAGGGAGTCCTGTACATTGTTCGGTTCCGGTTGAGCCCATGCAGCAGGGCAGCTGGGTGACAGTGAGGCGGCATAGTCGCGGGTCAAAACACCACTCTTCCGTTCCGATCAGAACATCAAACAGGTTCTCCCCACACAGTGAAGCACCCACTGAGAAACCTGATGAAAGTGCTCTAGTTATTGGCGATTCTATTGTACGGAACGTGAAAATAGAGACACCAGCCACCATAGTCCATTGTTTACCAGGAGCCAGAGCGCCTGACATCTTGGCAAATTTAAAAGTGCTGGCTAATGCTAAACGTAAATTCAGTAAGATTGTTATCCACGTCGGCGCTAATGATGTTCGACTTCGCCAGTCGGAGATCACTAAAAATAATGTTAAAGAGGTGTGTGAACTTGCAAGTACGATGTCAGACACTGTAATATGCTCTGGTCCGCTCCCTGCTTACCGGGGTGATGAGATTCATAGCAGACTGTCGTCACTCAATGGCTGGATGTCTAAGTGGTGCCCGCAAAATAACATAGGCTTTATAGACAATTGGATGAGTTTTTGGGGCAGACCAGACCTGTTGAAAAGAGATGGTGTTCATCCCTCCTGGGGTGGTGCCGCTCTTCTCTCTAGAAATATGGCACATAGTCTTAGAGTTTGTACTTGACTAACTGGAGCCCAGGTCAGGAAGCAGACAGACTGGCTAAACCGATCGTCTGCTAGCCGCCTCACGTCACAGAAGTCAGTTAATTCTCAGCACATAGAAACTTTTTCACCTAGATATCACTCTATAGAGACTGTGTCTGTTCCCCGAACTAGAAAATACAGAAAACATCCAAACCAATGTAATAGTAACAATTTAATTGATGTTCAACAAATAAAAAAACGATATAATACAGATAAAGACTTGATAAAGCTTGGCTTATTGAATATTAGATCCCTTTCTTCAAAAGCACTTTTTGTAAATGATATGTTCACTGACCATAAACTAGATGTGCTTTGTCTGACAGAAACCTGGCTAAAACAAGATGATTACATTACTTTAAACGAGTCTACACCCCAAGATTACTGTTATAAACATGAACCGCGTCCAAAAGGTAAAGGGGGAGGTGTTGCTACAATTTATAGAAATATTTTCAGTATCTCTCAAAGGTCGGGCTTCAAGTATAATTTGTTTGAAGTAATGGTGCTCCATATAACGTTATCCAAAGAAACAAGTATTAATGATAAACCCCCTGTGATGTTTGTACTGGCTACTGTATACAGGCCACCAGGGCACCATACAGACTTTATTAAAGAATTTTCTGATTTTCTATCGGAGTTAGTGCTGACTGCAGATAAAGTCCTAATTGTTGGTGATTTTAATATCCATGTTGATAATGAAAAAGATTCGTTGGGATCAGCATTTATAGACATTTTAAAACTCTATTGGTGTTAAACAACATGTGTCAGGACCTACTCATTGTCGAAATCATACTCTAGATTTAATACTGTCACATGGAATTGATGTTAGTGGGGTTGAAATTTTGCAGCAGAGCGATGATATCTCAGATCATTATCTAGTCTCCTGTATATTCCATATAGCTAAAGCTGTAAAGCCAACTTCTTGTTACAAATATGGTAGAACCATTACCTCCACCACAAAAGACTGCTTTATAAATAATCTTCCTGACTTATCTCAGTTCCTCAGTTTATCCAATAGCTCAGAACAACTTGATGATGTAACAGGAACTATGGACTCTCTCTTTTCTAGCACTTTAGATGCGGTTGCTCCTTTACGCTTAAGGAAGATTAAGGATAAGAGTCCAACACCGTGGTATAATGAGCACACTCGCGCCCTAAAGAGAGCAGCCCTGAAAATGGAGCGCAGCTGGAGGAAAACTAAATTAGAGGTATTTCGTTTAGCTTGGCGGGAAAGTACCCTATCCTACAGAAAAGCATTAAAAACTGCTAGATCTGATTACTTTTCGTCTCTTCTAGAAGTAAACAAACATAACCCTCGGTATTTATTCAATACAGTGACTAAATTAACGAAAAATAAAGCATCAACAGGTGTTGGCATTTCCCAAGAGCATAGCAGTAATGACTTTATGAACTATTTTACTTCCAAGATCGATACTATCAGAGATAAAATTGTATCCTTGCAGCCATCAGCTACAGTATCGCATCAGATAGCGCACTATAGATCCCCTGAGGAACAATTCCGTTCATTCTCTACTGTAGGAGAGGAAGAATTGTATAAACTTGTTAAATCATCTAAACCAACAACATGTATGTTAGACCCGATTCCATCGAAACTACTAAAAGAGCTGCTTCCAGAAGTCATAGATCCTCTTTTGGCTATTATTAATTCATCATTGTCATTAGGATATGTCCCCAAAACCTTCAAATTGGCTGTTATTAAGCCTCTCATTAAAAAACCACAACTTGACCCCAAAGACCTAGTTAATTATAGACCGATCTCAAATCTCCCTTTTCTGTCAAAGATACTAGAAAAGGTAGTATCCTCACAATTATATTCCTTCCTAGAGAAAAATGATATCTGTGAGGAATTCCAGTCAGGATTTAGATCGTATCATAGTACTGAGACTGCTCTCATTAGAGTTACAAATGACCTGCTTCTATCATCTGATCGTGGTTGTATCTCTTTATTAGTTCTACTGGATCTTAGCGCTGCGTTCGACACTATCGACCACAACATTCTTTTGAATAGACTACAAAACTTTGTTGGCATTAGTGGAAGTGCCTTAGCATGGTTCAAATCATACTTATCTGACCGCCATCAGTTCGTAGCAGTGAATGAAGAGCTATCATATCGATCACAAGTACAGTATGGAGTACCTCAAGGCTCAGTACTAAGGCCATTACTTTTCACGCTTTACATGTTACCCTTGGGAGATATTATCAGGAGACATGGTGTTAGCTTTCACTGTTATGCTGATGATACTCAGCTCTATATTTCTTTGCGGCCCGGTGAAACATACCAAATTGAGAAACTAACGGAATGCATAGTCGATATAAAAAACTGGATGATGAGTAATTTTTTACTGCTAAATTCTGAAAAAACAGAGGTGTTAGTTATCGGACCTAAAAACCCCACATGTAATAACCTAGAACATTATCTAACACTTGATGGCTGCTCTGTCAATTCTTCTTCATCAGTCAGGAACCTAGGTGTGCTGTTCGATAGCAATCTTTCATTTGAAAGCCATGTTTCTAGCATCTGTAAAACTGCGTTTTTTCATCTCAAAAACATATCTAAATTACGACCTATGCTCTCAACGTCAAATGCAGAAATGTTAGTTCATGCGTTTATGACCTCAAGGTTAGACTATTGTAATGCTTTATTGGGTGGTTGTTCAGCACGCTTGATCAGCAAACTACAGTTAGTCCAAAATGCAGCAGCTAGAGTCCTTACTAGAACCAGGAAATATGATCATATTAGCCCGGTTCTGTCAACACTGCACTGGCTCCCTATCAAACATCGGATAGATTTTAAAATCTTGTTAATTACTTATAGAGCCCTGAATGGTTTAGCTCCTCAGTACTTGAGCGAGCTCTTATCGCATTATAGTCCTCCACGTCCGCTGCGTTCTCAAAACTCTGGCTGTTTGATAATACCTAGAATATCCAAATCGACTGCGGGCGGCAGATCCTTTTCCTATTTAGCACCCAAACTCTGGAACAATCTACCTAACACTGTTCGGGAGGCAGACACACTCTGTCAGTTTAAATCTAGATTAAAGACCCATCTCTTTACCCTGGCGTACACATAACACACTAATACGCTTCTATTATTCAAATCCGTTAAAGGATTGTTAGGCTGCATTAATTAGATCAACCGGAACCGGGAACACTTCCCACGACACACGGTGTACTCGTTACATCGTAAGTAGAATGGCATCTACGCTAATATTTGTCTGTTTCTTTCCTATGATCAGATGGTGGATCAGCACCAAGAGATGATGTCTGCAGCCCTGATCGTCAGCGGAGACCAGGACACCCAGATGACCCCCAGAGACCTCGATTAAAATACACTAAAACTAAAAAATATAACTAAAAATATAATAAAATACCTAACTACATAATACTACTATTGTTAGAACCTGAAACTTTTGAACTGTGGGTGTCGTCTGGTCAGAGGAGAACTGACCCCCCGACTGAGCCTGGTTTCTCCCAAGGTGTTTTTCTCCATTCTGTCTCAGAGGGAGTTTTGGTTCCTTGCCGCTGTCGCCTCTGGCTTGCTCTGTTGGGGACACCTAATTTCTAGCAATTATCGCCGATTTGATTGCTCATATACTATTTAAACTAAACTGAGCTGGACAATGACACCTCTGAATTCAATAATGAAATGCCTTTAACTGAAAATTAAATGTTTAATCTTATTATATATTACTGACACTCTGTCCTCCAATTTGATACTGTTAAGTGCTTTGACACAATCTGTATTGGTAAAAGCGCTATATAAATAAAGGTGACTTGACTTGACTATAGATCCCCTGAGGAACAATTCCACTCATTCTCACCTATAGGAGAGAAAGAAATGTATAAACTTGTTAAATCGTCTAAATAAACATGTACTGTGTGTTAGACCTTATTCCATCTAAACTACTAAAATAGGTGCGTCCTGAATTGCGTACTTATGCACTATTATATGACGTTCTGTAGTATAAATAGTGCGAGTAGTGTGTTCACACGGAAAATTCCAAAAATAAAGTGCACTTTAAATACCCACATGATGCACTTAAATAACCGAAAAAATGAAGTGTGGAATGTTGAACACTTCATGCACTCAACTGTCACAGCTTTAATTACGTCACGAAGGGGGAGGGGCTATCAGACTCCGATTATTACAAAATAACCTTATATAATTCATACACTACATGGTTGAGTGCATAGTGCATAAGTGCATAGTGTATAGTGTATAGTGTGTCATTTGGGATGCAGCTAAAGATCCTCTTCTGACTATTAAAAATTTTGTCATTGTCATTAGGAAATGCCCCAAAAAACCTTCAAACTGTTATTAAGCCTCTTATTAAAAAAAAAAAAAAAAAAAAAAAACACAACTTGACCCCAAAGATCTAGTTAATTACAGACTGATCTCAAATCTCCCCTTTCTATCAAAGATACTAGAAAAGGATAAGTCAGCAGAGATCAGGACACCTAGATGACCCCCAGAGACAGATCCCCAGTGAAGACCTTGTCTCCCAGACGGCCATCGGGACAAGACCTCGGGAACCAGACGAGTCCTCTGCACAATCAGACTCTGCTGCAGCTGGATTTGAACTGTGGATTTCGTCTGGTCAGAGGAGAACTGACCCCCGACTGTTGTCCTTTTGCATTATTACACACTATTTTTCTGTTTAATACTGTAAAACTGCTTTGACACACTCTGTATTGTTATAAGCGCTATAGAAATAAAGGTGACTGGACTTGAATATCAGAGAAATCTGTCAACACAAATCTGCAGACTGAGTGACTTTCAGAAACTACCATTGACTCGTCCAGACAGTAAATCATGGGTTATCTGTGTAGATGTGTGGTGTATGGATTGTGAAGTGTGTGTCTCACCTCATGCCAGCAGCGGTACATGATGTTGTAGATGTGCGCGGACGCCCGGTGAGGCCTGTAGAGACGCCCTCCCTGCGTCACCTCCTCCACCACCTCCAGATTGGAGCGGTTCTCAAACGGTGTCTTTCCCTCTGAGAAAACCTCCCACATCAGCACGCCTGTTCACACAGACACGCATGCATCAACACACACCCGTAACACACACACACACACACACACGAGCCCTGACCTCTGACCTCCAGTCCTCACCAAATGACCAGACGTCTGACTTGTTGCTGAACTTGTTGAAGTGAAGAACTTCAGGTGGAGACCATTTGACGGGGAACCTGGAGCCCATGGAGCTGGTGTATTGATTGTCCAGAACGTACCTGCGGGAACAGACCAACAGAACAAAGCCATCGGCCTGCGGCTCATTCACGTCACAGTGGACTGTTCAAGAAAACACATCTAACCAAACCATGATGCTTCTGGATGAACAAAAACCCAATATCTTTGGAAGGAGGAACATCAGGATACTGTTTCTTTAAAACAAACAACTAGACTGATTCACAGCTGGCTCTTCTTCTTAAAGGGGTCATGACATTATAAACCAAATCTGCCAAAGAAGAGGTCTTTGTATACTTAAAACATCCTGCAAGCTTCATAATTTAAAATGTCCTCATCATCAATAAAAAAGTGTTTATGTAATGGCCCTCAGAAAATGGCTTGTTTTGGATCTGAGGTGTAAGATGATGTCACAGGGGCACAGACATTTGCATAAACACGCCTCCAGAGCAAGACATTGACGAATAGTCTTCTCAGCATAGTCTCCGCCCACTGGCGTTCAGTCACTAACGTCTGAATGCTAATAGAAATCACAATCACTGCGCTATCTTGTCTACACTGGATACAGCTACAGATATGACACATGAGTGAAAGAACGTACACTTTGTCTTAAACAGCTCGATCACGTCTTTGTACAGATATCAGAAGGATCCCAGCGTAAGGAACGAGTGTATAGTTTATTTTAATGGCGTTCCAGATCGTGTTGAGGATTTTGTTTTGTAATCGAGGCACAGTGTCATGCAGACACGTGCAGAAGAGGGTCTTTGGGGGCTCGAGCCCCTGCCCTTTTTCAAAATTATTCAACAGTGTCCCTCTCAGACAAATAGCAATGATATTGTAGTCAATAAAACAAAATGCATTTGAATTATAATTAACATGACAATGTGCACAAAACGTAACTAATCGCTCAAAAGTCAGAAATTCCTGTTTATTTTTACATATCTGTCAATCTGAGGCGTTGCTATGGCTGCGTGTGTTTTGCTCGACCGACTCGGAAACCGAGGCTCATACGGTTCTTTCCGTGAACAGATCGACAGAAGGAGAAAAATAAACCAAACAATATTTTAAACTTTTTTCATCAATAATCAAAGTTAGTGTCGATTTAATTAAAAATCCATACAGAATATTACATAATTCATCAATGCCCGTTTATCATGTATAATACACCAACCAATCATGATCTGGAACATTTCATTGGACAATCATTTTCCGTTCTTATTCATAAATCGGTTGAAAATTACACAGGACAGACACGCTTATTTGTGGAGCGATCTGGATCTGCGGTAAATCAAATTACGTCGCTGATAAAATGGATGCTAAATGACTACAAAAGCACAGCACAAAACCATGCAGCTCCAAAAGTCACAATAATGTTAATCAGTATTCAATTCACTTACATTTATGTATGATGCACTTTTTACTATTTCATGAAACTATCATAGTTAATGAAGCCCAAGTGCCACCTACAGGCCCGTTCTGTGAAGTGTAGGCTGGCAAAATGGTGACATGAAAGGATTTTATTATATTTCCATTTTTGATAATTATGCAGCATTATGAAAGTGTCTTATGCTCATCAAACCTGCATTTATTTGATCAAAAATACAGAAAAAGAAAAATTGTAATATTGTAAAATATTATTACAATTTAAAAGAATGTTTATCTATTTTACAGTTTTTCTGGATTGCTAACACACTGTAACTGATTCATTTGGCCCATTTTTCCAAACCATTCGTACAGTTCTCAAAACAAAGACATGTTTCTCAAAACTTTTAACACATTTCACCTGTTTTCACACACGTTCCAATTTGCTCAATGTTTTCTGAAAAACTCTACACAAAAACACCATCATTTTGCACAGGTTTAACCATGTTCTCATTTAGAAAACTCAAACACACAATATAATTAACTCAAGCATCAAAACATGAACACAAACAGCATGTTTATCCGTGTGTGAACATTCAGTAGCAGAACTGATGACACACAGGTCAGAATCTCAGGATGATATGCGCAGGAGCACAAGTGATTATGTGTTTTGGAAAATGAATCCTGGTTGTGGGAGACAAAGAGGAATAGGAGGAGAAAAGAAAAAAATAAGGGGATGAGGTCAATAAAGGTCAAAGGTCGTTTGTTCCTGATGAAATACAAAGCACTATAGTTGACCGTGTTCTTCTGCATGGACTGACCGTGAGGGAAGATGACCTACAGGCTCATCTACAAGGTTTCAGTACTACTGACACATACAGTATAATTACAGTACACAGCAGCAGTACTTCAGATGAGAGAACTTTCATTATTCTGTATACAGTAAATACTGTAGCACACACCCTCAAACTCATTACTGTTGAAATGATTTGTAGTCAAGTAGTCCTTACATCTACTCTATTTGTGCAGAACTGAGAGACGCTGTCCAGGGGAGGCAGAGAAGTCTTTTTTCAGAAGACTAAGAAACTGCTATAGCAAATAAGGATACTACCAATACTGTAATGCAGTTTGGCTGAGGATGCTGAATGAATTTATTTATTTATTCATTCACAGTAACTGACAGTATAGTCCAGTGTGTGTTTACTGTATATTCAGTTGTTTGGTCTTTGAACTTTTCTCTTCTAGTGCTTTTCATCTGCTGTAAGACCTCTTTACAGTCATGTAATGAAAGTAAACTTTTCTTAAAGTTTATTGCTGAATGTTACTGTATCTGCACCCCTTTATTTATGCTGTATACTGTAACAGACATTGAGTAGCAGAAAGATTCCTGTTTCCCAAAAGCAAGTTTTTGTAACAGTGTTTTGAGCTGATCTCACTAGTGTTCTCGAGACAGGAACATACTCTGAGTATTTGACAGGTTTGTGTGTCGTCTGAGGCCAAAGTTTGAGTCTGACAAAAGAGAATATGTTTTTGACTAAACTATTTGATTTTGACCTGGAAGTCTGAAGTTTGCACAGATTGGTGTGTAATTTTGAGATTGTGTTTATAGTTGTGAGAAAATGGTGAATTGTTTCATGAATTGTGTTAGCAATCGAGAAAAACTGTAATACAGGTGCATCTCAATACATTAGAATGTCGTGGAAAAGTTCATTTATTTCAGTAATTCAACTCAAATTGTGAAACTCGTGTATTAAATAAATTCAATGCACACAGACTGAAGTAGTTTAAGTCTTTGGTTCTTTTAATTGTGATGATTTTGGCTCACATTTAACAAAAACCCACCAATTCACTCTCAACAAATTAGAATACTTCATAAGACCAATAAAAAAAAAAAAAACATTTTTAGTGAATTGTTGGCCTTCTGGAAAGTATGTTCATTTACTGTATATGTACTCAATACTTGGTAGGGGCTCCTTTTGCTTTAATTACTGCCTCAGTTTGGCGTGGCATGGAGGTGATCAGTTTGTGGCACTGCTGATGTGGTATGAAGCCCAGGTTTCTGTAACAGTGGCCTTCAGCTCCTCTGCATTGTTGTTTGTCTTGTTTCTCATCTTCCTCTTGACAATACCTCATAGATTCTCTCTGGGGTTCAGGTCTGGTGAGTTTGCTGGCCAGTCAAGCACACCAACACCATGGTCATTTAACCAACTTTTGGTGCTTCTGGCAGTGTGAGCAGGTGCCAAATCCTGCTGGAAAATGAAATCAGCATCTTTAAAAAGCTGGTCAGCAGAAGGACGCATGAAGTGCTCCAGAATGTCTTGGTGAACGGGTGCAGTGACTTTGGTTTTCAAAAAACACAATGGACCAACACCAGCAGATGACATTGCACCCCAAATCATCACAGACTGTGGAAACTTAACACTGGACTTCAAGCAGCTTGGGCTATGAGCTTCTCCACCCTTCCTCCAGACTCTAGGACCTTGGTTTCCAAATGAAATACAAAACTTGCTCTCATCTGAAAAGAGGACTTTGGACCACTGGGCAACAGTCCAGTTCTTCTTCTCCTTAGACCAGGTAAGACGCCGCTGACGTTGTCTGTGGTTCAGGAGCGGCTTAACAAGAGGAATACGACAACTGTAGCCAAATTCCTCGACACGTCTGTGTGTGGTGGCTCTTGATGTCTTGACCCCAGCCTCAGTCCATTCCTCGTGAAGTTCACCCAAATTCTTGAATGGATTTTGCTTGACAGTCCTCATAAGGCTGCGGTTCTCTCGGTTGGTTGTGCATCTTTTTCTTCCACACTTTTCCCTTCCACTCAACTTTCTGTTAACATGCTTGGATACAGCACTCTGTGAACAGCAGCTTCTTTAGCAATGAATGTTTGTGGCTTACCCTCCTTGTGAAGGGTGTCAGTGATTGTCTTCTGGACAACTGTCAGATCAGCAGTCTTCCCCATGATTGTGTAGCTAGTGAACCAAACTGAGACCGTTTTGAAGGCTCAGGAAACCTTTGCAGGTGTTTTGAGTTGATTAGCTGATTAGCATGTCACCATATTATAATTTGTTGAGAGTGAATTGGTGGGTTTTTGTTAAATGTGAGCCAAAATCATCACAATTAAAAGAACCAAAGACTTAAACTACTTCAGTCTGTGTGCATTGAATTTATTTAATACACGAGTTTCACAATTTCAGTCGAATTAATGAAATGAATGAACTTTTCCACCACATTCTAATTTATTAAGATGTACCTGTATACTTTAAAATATCATTTATTTCTGTGATGCAGCTGTATTTTCAGCATCATTACTCCAGTCTTCAGCGTCACATGATCTTCAGAAATCATTCTAATATACTGATTTATTATCAATGCTGAAACTGTTGTGCTGCTTATTTTTATTTTATTTTTTTATTTTTTGGAACCCATTATACTTTTTTGGGGTTCATTGAAAAAATAAAAAATAAAAAGAACAGAATTTATTTAAAATAGAGATGTTTTCTAACAATATCAATCTTTACGATCACAGTTTCTATCAATTTAGCAAATCTTTGCTGAATGAAAACTAATTTCTTTAAAAAATAAAATAAAATAATAACCTCAAGTTTTTCAACGTATATCGTTACAAACGCTATATTTTAAATAAATGCTGTGATTTTGTAACTTTTTATTAAATCAAAGAATCCTGAAAAGTATCACCGGTTTCCAATATTGATAATAAATCCAAATCACATAAAATGTATTTTAAAGTAAAAATTTGATCAAATAAATGCAGGCTTGATGGCCATGACTTCTTGCAAAAATATAAAATATTATTGTATCCAAACTTTTGGCCTAATAATATATATATATATATATATATATATATATATATATATATATACACACATACATACATACATATATACATACACACACTTTTTCCCATTTCCCCTGTTTTCCATTTGAGCCTGTGTCCCCGAGGAACTCTCTGTGCGTCTCTGGTGTCGTGGAGAGTTACAGAGAAACATTTGTTGAAAGATGAAGCAGAACTAGATCTGACTGCAGCTGCAGCACAAACCATAAGGAAATGATTTCATAATGCTTCCTCTGGAAATGACCATTTTATTTTGGTCATGTTGTCAAAACACTCACATGCTATAGCGAGGGGCGGTGATACTGTTCCCTCTGCAGCGACGTTAGCCAATCATAACAGCGGCTGATTACTGACGAGCCTTAAAGGACCCGCCCCTAAAAACAGCTCGATTCAAAGAGAGGTTCAGAATGAGGGTCGAAAATAATCATTTTCCCTCATATACATTTGTTTTTAAAATATCCATGTCATGACCCATTTAATTGGCCAAAAACAAATGTTATTCTAAGTTTTTTCCCTAACATTCCTATTATATAACGAAAACATGATTTCTGAATGTTCTCCGAATGTGCAAGGCTTCAAAATGTGCTAAAAACATTAAAACATGAACATTAAGGGAACATACACTTTTATCTTTTATTGATGGTGTCGTTATGAGAATGTTGCTTCTGAATGTGTTCTAAATGTTCTGAAACATTTAGAAAAATGTTCCATGAATGTTCAAAGAATGTTTGTTCATAACTTTAAGAGAACCTTGACAGAACGTTCTGAGAACATCTCCAGTTAGCTGGACAGAGATCAGAAGAACTGAGGGTTAGAGTTAAGGTCAGGGTTGGTTAGGCGCTGGTCAGGAGACTGACCTGGTCATGCCAAAGTCGCACACCTTCACCACATTCCTCTCGTTCACCAGACAGTTCCGCGCAGCCTACGGACACACACACACACACACACACACACACACACACACTATCAGTCCCGGTCATGTCTGGATTCATCTGACCGCTGAGATGTTGTCTGTCATCACAGATCTCTGCCGCTGTTGTACATCAGCACAATACACAGAGCAAAGCACAATAATCTGCTGCAGCGTCAACCAACATTTGTGCTTCTGTCTTGAGAAAAACATACTCTTCATACTGATGCATGAAGCAGCAATCTCTAATGTAGGAAGTGCTATGACAATAAAGGCGACTATCTGTTTATCTATACATGTTTGTTTCACAGACTACATGGCCTTAAAACCATCGAACCAGGCCTGGCTTTGTCAAGACAAGATTAATGATCATTTTTCCTTTTTTATTTAATTCAACTTGTATATTTTGTTTGATAGTCTTAATGTTGGTGTTAATGATTCTTCACAACTAAATTGAGAAAGGTGCTGGGAAGAGCTCCAGATATGTCTCAAACAGGTCCTGTGTGTTTGCGGTGTCTCACCAGGTCTCTGTGGATGAAGCTGCTCTGCTCCAGGTACTCCATGCCCTCGCAGACGTCCTGACACATGAAGAGCAGCGGCACGCGGCCCAGAGTTCTGCT
Source organism: Acrossocheilus wenchowensis (assembly GCA_029620275.1). NCBI lineage: Eukaryota > Metazoa > Chordata > Actinopteri > Cypriniformes > Cyprinidae > Acrossocheilus > Acrossocheilus wenchowensis. The sequence continues at coordinate 459,076 of CM056145.1, forward strand.
GTGCTGCCGCAAGAAGTGCAGCAAGCAGCCGTTCTCCATGAACTCCGTCACGATGCAGATGGGACGCTGCGTGACACACACTCCGTACAGCTGGACCAGCTTCGGGTGACAGAGACGCCTGCACACACACACACACACACAGCAGTCTGAGCTCTATAAACTCAAGTTAAGTGAATCAGTTCTCAACACAGATTCAGAGCAGCAGAAGGAAGGTGTTCAGTGGCTCACACTCTTAAAAATAAAGCTTCCAAAAGGGTGTTTTTGCAGTGATGCCACAGAAGAACCATTTTTGGTTCCCAAAATAACCTTTCAGTGAACAGTTCCTAAAAGAACCATTTGAAGAACATTTAAAAAAAATCTAAAGAAACTTTTTCGACTACAGAAGAACCTTTTCTGCATTCCATGGATATTCAAGGTTCTCAACAGAGCCATTGATGCCAATAAAGAAGCTTTGTTTTTAAGAGTGCAGGTCACTGATGAGAGTTTGACATTCAACGATGAGCTGCTTTACAGTGTTTTCCAGCTGTTTACACGCAGGATCTTTCCTTGTCTCACAGTTTCTGAGAGCGGTCACTCAAACAGCAGAAACACACCAAATCTACAAAACCACACACTGATTCTCGGCCGTTGACTCAGTTTTCAATTTCATAAAACACTTTTTGCAAAACACGACACACCCCTGAAAACTTGCCCCTGCGGGGCTCATGCTGGCTTTTTGTGGGCACAGTGGACTAGGGTCAGTCCACACCAAAGCTAAACCTACACAGACCCAGCGCAGGCTTGCCCAGACGAGGACCTCAGCTTTGGGCTCACCGCAGGCTCTCCGTGAGCGGCCCACACTAGCAGACGGTCCACATTCATCCGACGATGGCCCGTTCGGGTCCAGAGCACCTCTTGTACCTGTGGGCTCAGCCCTGTGATGTAACTAGGAGAATACTAGCATCGACTGACCATTCTTTAGCCACTCAGCTGAACTGGAACGGCTCAAACCAAAAGACACCTTTCCAGAACCTGTTGTTTCATATAGTCCAGGATCCTCAAATCTGGCTCGCGAGATCCACTTTCCTGCAGAGTTTAGTTCTAATCTTAATCAAACACACCTGAGCGTGCTAATCAACGTCTTCAGGATCATTAGAAGATCACAGCCGGGTGAGTTTGATCAAGTTATCGCTAAACTCTGCAGGAAAGTGGACCTCTCGAGTCATATTTGAGGTGTAACAGAAATGAGCCTGTTAACAAGAATTTTGTGGGCAGTTTTCTTCCTTACCACTAGGGGCGCTTTAAGTAAAGCCATGTGTTTGAGGGAGTTAGTAATAACAAGCAGCAGTAGCACATTGTGCTGTGTCCTGGTTGGGAAATGTGTCATTTCAAGCCCAGTTTAAAGTAAGGAGTTGATGTTTTTTTGCAGAGATGTTACTTGTATGTATGGCCTTTACATTGCTTTGTTTGTGTGTGTACTTACATTTTTGGCTGTATGTAGCTGTATTAACCTGAATTGAATGTTTTCTATTTTGCATTTAAATAAATTGATTTGAAATCCCTTTGCATCCATTTCAGATGTATAATAACTGTTTTCCCCAAAGACGTAAGTTATAGTAGCTGGAAACTACTGATAGTGAAACAGATGTATTGTTGTAGATCAGAGGTGTCCAGAACCCTGATCAAACACAACTGAACCAGCTAATCAGGATCTGAAGGTGACAGACAGGTGTGTTTGATCAGGGCTGGAACTGAGCTCTGCAGGACGGATCTCCAGGACCAGGGTTGGGCTCCTCTGTAGTAGATTAATAGTGAGGGCCAGTGCTAAGGGGCCAACGTTTTGCCAATGAGCAAATTCTGAGGGGCCCTGCGCTGGCAGCCCGCTGGGGGCCCTTAGACTAGCCCTAAGCCCCCCGTAAAGGGCCACCGCAGGCCTGTTTGCAGGGACAGTTCTCTGTGTAACACACAAATCCAACAGGAATTAATATTACAGCAAAGATGTGTTTGTGATATTTTGAATGCAGTGCTTCATTTTACAAGAGATGTGAGGCGTTTTGCATTTTGTGTGCAATTCTTGGATATGTGTGTAAAGTTTTGAAAATGTGTGAAAGCAGCTGAAAAAAAAACTAATATTAGATACGTTTTCATAACATTGAAAGAACACATTCTGAGATCAACATGGTTTGAATGTTCTTATAATGTTATTTGTTCTTGATGAACATTATAAGAAACATTTTTGTAACCTTTAATATTTAACACATTTTATATTAAATTTTAAGCTTTAGAATATTAAAAATAAACTTTCAAATAATGTTATTGAGTGAAAATAAATGTTCAAGAAACGTTTTTATAACCTTTAACATTACAATCATAAGTAAACTGGAGATTTTAATGTTCTTAGAATATTAAAAATAAATATTCAAATAACGATATATTTTGGGTAAAAAAGTTAGTAAAATGCTTAAGAAATGTTTTGGTAACGTCTTTAGAATATTAAAACAAGTAACATATTTTGGGTTAAAAAAAAAAGTTGGTATAATGTTGTAAGAAACGTTTTTGCAACCTTTAAATAATGCCATAATTAAGACGAAAAAACTGGACATTTTAATGTTTTAGAAATATTTTGAAACAATGTTCCCACAATGTTTTTATAACCTGATTTTGTGACCCAGGAAGAAAGCTAAAGCATAGATCTTTGCGATCTCATGGGAATCACTGACGGAGAAGAGCGTGAGACTTCGTCTGATCTCTGTTTAACTTCACTGATTACTGAGATCTCACTCATATTTTCTCTCTCCTGTGACGTGTGTTTCCATCACACACACCTCCAGATTCTTCCAGAAGCATCTGAGCGACTCGCAGAGCAGGTTGAATGAGAAACAGACGCTGAATGAAGGATTGATAAGAATCTAACGCTCACAGCTCAGGAAGTCACACACACACACACACACACATCTAACCACCCACCCACCACACTTTCCAGCTTCTCAGCAACTTTCCACTTGGTGTGTGTGTGTGTGTTTGCATGTCTTACGTCATGATCTTGGCCTCCTCTATGAAATCATCTTCACTCATGGCTCCTTCATTGATGGTTTTAATGGCCACTTTATGCTGCGCTCTCCATTTTCCCAGCCGCACCACTCCAAACTGACCGCTGCCCAGCTCCTTCATGAAGGTCAGCTCCGATGGGTTGATCTCCCATTTATCTGCACACAGACATCAGCATGCGATGTAGTCGTCAGCTCCAGTTTACTAATGGGCATTAATGAGTTTTCCTGTAGCTCAGAGAGTATCATCAGAAACACTAAAGGTCAAGGGTTCGATTCCCTGGGAGCGTGAAAACTGATCAAATGTAAATACTCTGAATACAATGCTTTGGATAAAAGCGTCTGCCAGATGCATTCATGTAAATGTCATTAGGTTAGATCCGCCCACTTAGACAGGAAATAAGTTATTTTTAGTCGATGGGATCAACTGAATTCAAAGCAAAGCTGCTTTTTCTGACCCCACTGACGGATAATTGTTGTTGACTAATCAAGACTTCTAACCCTAATGAATCTGAACCCTATCTTTATATTCATTTATTATTTATTTATCCATAACACCAGCAAATACTCTCCCCTCCTCTGCACTCTGATACTCGTACAGCTGTATTCATTTAGTTTGATTAATCACAGTACAATTAAGATAATTGCTTTGTATTACAAGTTTTCCAAAATGTTATGTTTAAAACAGTAAACGAGGCATTATCAAGTTAAATTTCCATATATTTCCAGAACAGAAATCTGAATCCAGGTTCATAATTCTTGTTTGGTTCTGTCGTCATATTAGAGTTAAAGGTTTTTCCAGAGAAGATTTGTGATTTCTCTTTTTATCACTCCATAAATACTGTCAACAGATAGAAAGAAAACACATTTTCACCGTGTTTTCAGGAGTGAAATGTTGTATAAATCAGTGTGAATGAAATATGAACAAGCCTTCAGAATATAGAGAGGAATAAAACTGTAAAGTTTGGTGTTCGTAAGAGAAAAAAACTCTTTAAAGATATGGATTGAGATTCTACAGACGCAAACAGATGAAGTGCAATAAAATAAACAATTAAATGTTTTCTTTCCACTAGTCTGAAAAAAGAGACATGATATGGAAACAAAATAGTGCAAAATCTGAAAAATTGAGCAGTGCATGAAAACACACTTAGGGCCAGTTTTACTAAAAATTAGCTCAAATTAGCAAATTAGTGCGAGAGCGCAATTCCAAAACAGCGCCAATGGGCGTAGAAATTTCTGCAGGTGATTTACTAACAATGCGCAAATTAAAGAACACAGACGCAACATCTCATTTACATATTGACCAACGAAATATACCAAGCGCCATCAGCGCAAATTAGAGCAGTCGCAAATAAAGATGTGTGTGTGTGTGTCTGACCTGAGCTGAATCCCGCTGTGGCCGGCAGACATTTGCCCTTGGGGCCCATGGGATATCGCAGTCTGGAAACCATTCCTGATCAAACACAGACAGATCATCAGCAGCTCGTCGCAGCAAAAGCACAAAGCAGAAGTGAACAGAATTACCTGCTGCGTTGTGTCTGTGGTAGTTGATGAGTTCAGGAATAGAGCCGAACACGTGATTCTCTGCCAAGAAGAACTGAGCCGTGTCTGTCTGCTTGATCTGGTAGTGCCTCACCTCCCCTTTACCTGAACTGATCAATAAATCAATCTATCAATCCATCAGTCAGCAGATCAGGCGGTCAGTCAGTGAACTGATGGAGAATCTTTACTTGTGTGTGTAAACAGAGACGGTGTAGCTGCTGGGCTGACTGGAGCTCCTGACCACAAACCCTCCGTCCTTCCCCTGAAACACACGAGGAAGATGATACAGATGATGATGATGATGATGATGATGATGGATCACTTAACTGATGATTGATGCAGGGGCTTCTTTACCTCTTGTCTGAGTAAATGTTCTGCTTCAGCTCTGTTGATGTTCTTGCAGTACCAGCTGATGAAGACCATCATCATCACAACACACACAAACACATTTGAACAATGTCAGTGACCAGTGAGATCTGAATGAACTGATGCAAATCTGGAGATTATTAAAGAGTGATTCTGGAATGATTCTGATTGGTTAAAGAGTTCTGGAGTGACTCTGATTGGTTAAAGAGATCTGGACTGACTCTGATTGGTTAAAGTGATTTGGAGTGATTCTAATTGGAGTGACTCTGATTGGTCAGAGATGTGGAGTGACTCTGATTGGTTAAAGAGATCTGAAGTGATTCTAATTGGAGTGACTCTGATTGGTTAAAGAGATCTGAAGTGATTCTAATTGGAGTGACTCCTTTTGGTTAAAGAGATGTGGAGTGATTCCGATTGGAGTGACTCTGATTGGTTAAAGAGATGTGGAGTGACTCTGATTGATCAAAGAGATGTGGAGTGACTCTGATTGGTTAAAGAGATGTGGAGTGACTCTGATTGGTTAAAGAGATGTGGAGTGACTCTGATTGGTTAAAGAGATGTGGAGTGATTCTAAATGGAGTGACTCTGATTGGTTAACGAGATCTGAAGTGATTCTTAATGGAGTGACTCTTATTGGTTAAAGAGATCTGAAGTGATTCTAAATGGAGTGACTCTGATTGGTTAAAGAGATCTGAAGTGATTCTAATTGGAGTGACTCTGATTGTTTAAAGAGATCTGAAGTGATTCTAATTGGTTAAAGAGATGTGGAGTGACTCCGATTGGCTAAACAGATCTGAAGTGATTCTAATTGGAGTGACTCTGATTGGTTAAAGAGATCTGAAGTGATTCTAATTGGAGTGACTCTGATTGGTTAAAGAGATCTGAAGTGATTCTAAATGGAGTGACTCTGACTGGTTAAAGAGATCTGAAGTGATTCTGAATGGAGTTACTCTGATTGGTTAAAGAGATCTGAAGTGATTCTAAATGGAGTGACTCTGACTGGTTAAAGAGATCTGAAGTGATTCTAAATGGAGTGACTCCGATTGGTTAAAGAGATCTGAAGTGATTCTAATTGGAGTGACTCCGATTGGTTAAAGAGATCTGAAGTGATTCTAATTGGAGTGACTCCGATTGGTTAAAGAGATCTGAAGTGATTCTAATTGGAGTGACTCTGATTGGTTAAAGAGATCTGAAGTGATTCTGAATGGAGTTACTCTGATTGGTTAAAGAGATCTGAAGTGATTCTAAATGGAGTGACTCTGACTGGTTAAAGAGATCTGAAGTGATTCTAAATGGAGTGACTCCGATTGGTTAAAGAGATCTGAAGTGATTCTAAATGGAGTGACTCTGATTGGTTAAAGAGATCTGAAGTTATTCTAATTGGAGTGACTCTGATTGGTTAAAGAGATCTGAAGTGATTCTAATTGGAGTGACTCTGATTGGTTAAAGAGATCTGAAGTGATTCTAAATGGAGTGACTCTGACTGGTTAAAGAGATCTGAAGTGATTCTGAATGGAGTTACTCTGATTGGTTAAAGAGATCTGAAGTGATTCTAAATGGAGTGACTCTGACTGGTTAAAGAGATCTGAAGTGATTCTAAATGGAGTGACTCCGATTGGTTAAAGAGATCTGAAGTGATTCTAATTGGAGTGACTCCGATTGGTTAAAGAGATCTGAAGTGATTCTAATTGGAGTGACTCCGATTGGTTAAAGAGATCTGAAGTGATTCTAATTGGAGTGACTCTGATTGGTTAAAGAGATCTGAAGTGATTCTGAATGGAGTTACTCTGATTGGTTAAAGAGATCTGAAGTGATTCTAAATGGAGTGACTCTGACTGGTTAAAGAGATCTGAAGTGATTCTAAATGGAGTGACTCCGATTGGTTAAAGAGATCTGAAGTGATTCTAAATGGAGTGACTCTGATTGGTTAAAGAGATCTGAAGTTATTCTAATTGGAGTGACTCTGATTGTTTAACGAGATCTGAAGTGATTCTAATTGGTTAAAGAGATGTGGAGTGACTCCGATTGGCTAAACAGATCTGAAGTGATTCTAATTGGAGTGACTCTGATTGTTTAAAGAGATCTGAAGTGATTCTAATTGGTTAAAGAGATGTGGAGTGACTCCGATTGGCTAAACAGATCTGAAGTGATTCTAATTGGAGTGACTCTGATTGGTTAAAGAGATCTGAAGTGATTCTAATTGGAGTGACTCTGATTGGTTAAAGAGATCTGAAGTGATTCTAAATGGAGTGACTCTGACTGGTTAAAGAGATCTGAAGTGATTCTGAATGGAGTTACTCTGACTGGTTAAAGAGATCTGAAGTGATTCTAATTGGAGTGACTCTGACTGGTTAAAGAGATCTGAAGTGATTCTAAATGGAGTGACTCCGATTGGTTAAAGAGATCTGAAGTGATTCTAAATGGAGTGACTCTGACTGGTTAAAGAGATCTGAAGTGATTCTAAATGGAGTGACTCTGACTGGTTAAAGAGATCTGAAGTGATTGTAAATGGAGTGACTCCGATTGGTTAAAGAGATCTGAAGTGATTCTAATTGGAGTGACTCTGATTGGTTAAAGAGATCTGAAGTGATTCTAATTGGAGTGACTCTGATTGGTTAAAGAGATCTGAAGTGATTCTAATTGGAGTGACTCTGATTGGTTAAAGAGATCTGAAGTGATTCTAAATGGAGTGACTCTGACTGGTTAAAGAGATCTGAAGTGATTCTGAATGGAGTTACTCTGACTGGTTAAAGAGATCTGAAGTGATTCTAAATGGAGTGACTCCGATTGGTTAAAGAGATCTGAAGTGATTCTAATTGGAGTGACTCTGATTGGTTAAAGAGATCTGAAGTGATTCTAATTGGAGTGACTCTGATTGGTTAAAGAGATCTGAAGTGATTCTAATTGGAGTGACTCTGATTGGTTAAAGAGATCTGAAGTGATTCTAAATGGAGTGACTCTGACTGGTTAAAGAGATCTGAAGTGATTCTGAATGGAGTTACTCTGACTGGTTAAAGAGATCTGAAGTGATTCTAATTGGAGTGACTCTGACTGGTTAAAGAGATCTGAAGTGATTCTAAATGGAGTGACTCCGATTGGTTAAAGAGATCTGAAGTGATTCTAAATGGAGTGACTCTGACTGGTTAAAGAGATCTGAAGTGATTCTAAATGGAGTGACTCTGACTGGTTAAAGAGATCTGAAGTGATTCTAAATGGAGTGACTCCGATTGGTTAAAGAGATCTGAAGTGATTCTAATTGGAGTGACTCTGATTGGTTAAAGAGATCTGAAGTGATTCTAATTGGAGTGACTCTGATTGGTTAAAGAGATCTGAAGTGATTCTGAATGGAGTTACTCTGATTGGTTAAAGAGATCTGAAGTGATTCTAAATGGAGTGACTCTGACTGGTTAAAGAGATCTGAAGTGATTCTAAATGGAGTGACTCCGATTGGTTAAAGAGATCTGAAGTGATTCTAATTGGAGTGACTCTGATTGGTTAAAGAGATCTGAAGTGATTTTAATTGGAGTGACTCTGATTGGTTAATGAGATCTGAAGTGATTCTGAATGGAGTGACTCTGACTGGTTAAAGAGATCTGAAGTGATTCTGAATGGAGTGACTCCGATTGGTTAAAGAGATCTGAAGTGATTCTAATTGGAGTGACTCTGATTGGTCAAAGAGATGTGGAGTGACTCTGATTGGTTAAAGAGATCTGAAGTGATTCTAATTGGAGTGACTCTGATTGGTCAAAGAGATGTGGAGTAACTCTGATTGGTTAAATAGATCTCAAGTGATTCTAATTGGAGTTACTCTGATTGGTTAAAGAGATCTGAAGTTATTCTAATTGGACTGACTCCTTTTGGTTAAAGAGATGTGGAGTGATTCCGATTGGAGTGACTCTGATTGGTTAAAGAGATGTGGAGTGACTCTGATTGATCAAAGAGATGTGGAGTGACTCTGATTGGTTAAAGAGATGTGGAGTGACTCCGATTGGTTAAAGAGATGTGGAGTGATTCTAAATGGAGTGACTCTGATTGGTTAAAGAGATCTGAAGTGATTCTAAATGGAGTGACTCTGATTGGTTAAAGAGATGTGGAGTGATTCTAAATGGAGTGACTCTGATTGGTTAAAGAGATCTGAAGTGATTCTAAATGGAGTGACTCTGATTGGTTAACGAGATCTGAAGTGATTCTTAATGGAGTGACTCTTATTGGTTAAAGAGATCTGAAGTGATTCTAATTGGAGTGACTCTGATTGGTCAAAGAGATGTGGAGTGACTCTGATTGGTTAAAGAGATGTGGAGTGATTCTAATTGGAGTGACTCTGATTGGTTAAAGAGATCTGAAGTGATTCTAATTGGAGTGACTCTGATTGGTTAAAGAGATCTGAAGTGATTCTAAATGGAGTGACTCTGATTGGTTAAAGAGATCTGAAGTGATTCTAATTGGTTAAAGAGATGTGGAGTCACTCCGATTGGCAAAACAGATCTGAAGTGATTCTAATTGGAGTGACTCTGATTGGTTAAAGAGATCTGAAGTGATTCTAATTGGAGTGACTCTGATTGGTTAAAGAGATCTGAAGTGATTCTAAATGGTTAAAGAGATGTGGAGTGACTCCGATTGGCTAAATAGATCTGAAGTGATTCTAATTGGAGTGACTCTGATTGGTTAAAGAGATCTGAAGTTATTCTAATTGGTTAAAGAGATGTGGAGTGACTCCGATTGGCTAAACAGATCTGAAGTGATTCTAATTGGAGTGACTCCTTTTGGTTAAAGAGATGTGGAGTGATTCCGATTGGAGTGACTCTGAATGGTTAAAGAGATCTGTAGTGACTCTGATTGATCAAAGAGATGTGGAGTGACTCTGATTGGTTAAATAGATCTCAAGTGATTCTAATTGGAGTTACTCTGATTGGTTAAAGAGATCTGAAGTGATTCTAAATGGAGTGACTCTGACTGGTTAAAGAGATCTGAAGTGATTCTGAATGGAGTTACTCTGATTGGTTAAAGAGATCTGAAGTGATTCTAAATGGAGTGACTCTGACTGGTTAAAGAGATCTGAAGTGATTCTAAATGGAGTGACTCCGATTGGTTAAAGAGATCTGAAGTGATTCTAATTGGAGTGACTCTGATTGGTTAAAGAGATCTGAAGTGATTCTAAATGGAGTGACTCCGATTGGTTAAAGAGATCTGAAGTGATTCTAATTGGAGTGACTCTGATTGGTTAAAGAGATCTGAAGTGATTCTAATTGGAGTGACTCTGATTGGTTAAAGAGATCTGAAGTGATTCTGAATGGAGTGACTCTGACTGGTTAAAGAGATCTGAAGTGATTCTGAATGGAGTGACTCCGATTGGTTAAAGAGATCTGAAGTGATTCTAATTGGAGTGACTCTGATTGGTCAAAGAGATGTGGAGTGACTCTGATTGGTTAAAGAGATGTGGAGTGATTCTAATTGGAGTGAGTCTGATTGGTTAAAGAGATCTGAAGTGATTCTAATTGGAGTGACTCTGATTGGTTAAAGAGATCTGGAGTGACTCTGATTGGAGTAACTGATTAGTAAAGAGATCTGGAGTAACTGATTGGTTAAAGAGATGTGGAGTGACTCCGATTGGTTAAAGAGATCTGAAGTGATTCTAATTGGAGTGACTCTGATTGGTTAAAGACCTGTGGAAGTACTCTGATTGGTTGATACTCACTCATTGGCCTCTATAGTTCCAATTTCTGTAACATAGTTACTGGGAATGAAGCCCTTGTTCCTGAGAGAGAGAATCAGCAGAGATCAGCACATCTGAACTCAAGAAACACACACACACACACACACACACACACACACACACACACACACACACACACACACACACACACACACACCCATGTTTGTCTTTAGCTCTCCACCAGAGCTGGTGTTGTTTGTGGAGGATGATGTATGTCTCTCCATGACGAAGCGTCAGGTCCGAACTCTCTCTGGCCGTGAAGTCATACATGGCCACTACCTTCATCACTCCAATATCATCATCCTCAGGAGGAGACGGAGGGAGCTTCTTCTGAGACAGCTGAGTCTGAAACACGTGGAGAGAGCCATTACAGGAGCACAGAATGAATGAACGAACCACTGAACGAAGGAATGGATGACTGCATACCGTATAGACGGATCCTGGATATCTGTTGGGGTTCACATTCACACGAGTGCTGCTTCTGAGAGAGACAGAGATCACGGCTCGTCACTGTCTCACACACTACTCTTTGTTTATGAGTTTTGAGAAGGTTGATGATTTAGGTGCAGCTCTTAATGCAAAGGTTATGAAGAACATCATTCATGCTAATCATCCCACAGATGTGATCTGACATCATTTTATTTCAGACAAGCAGGATAATAAAGCGTGTGGAGCACATATGAAGGAACAGCAGTATGAATGTCAGCTGAACATCATCAGCTGTTCCCATTCTAATGGTGTTTTGACCTTTGACCTCTGTTTCCAGGTCTGTGGTAGAAACCTGTGCTTCATACCTGGTCTGTAGAGCACAGCAGCAGCAGCAGAAGATGGAGTGAATGGACTGATCTGGAGGAGAGAAACACAGACGATGAGCTGCAGAAACAAACACAGATGGAGGACGACGGTCTGCTCACAAAACCACCAACGTTTCAAAGTCAAGTCAAGTCACCTTTATTTATACAGCGCTTTTAACAATACAGATTGTGTCAAAGCACTTAACAGTATCAAACTAGAGGACAGAGTGTCAGTAATATATAATGATAAGATTAAACACTCAATTTTCAGTTAAAGGCATTTCATTATTGAATTCAGAGATGTCATTGTCCAGCTCAGTTCTAATAGTATATGAGCAATCAAATCGGTGATAATCGCTAGAAATGAAGTGTCCCCAACTGAGCAACCAGAGGAACCAAAACTCCCTCTGAGACAGAATGGAGAAAAAAACAACAACAAAAAAAACAGACCACACAAACCACCAAAACACCTGCTTCAGAGGATCCTCTAAACCCTTGCTTATCTTTACTGCAGCTTTATTTTGTAGTTTAACATCATCACTTTCATGTAATTGATTCCTACAGGATTCAGAAGCATTAACAGAGCATTAGTGTAGGGTTCACCTTCAAACAACATTCACTCAGAAATTGCTAGCAAGTTTCACAAATAATCTGAGAAGTAGGCCTACACACTGAACTAAAAGTGAAATTTTGAAGTAGAACCATTCATTTATGACCCTGCAGCACAGCAGCAGTCATCAGCAGCACAGCTGTATCTGCAGCAATAGACAACAATACACTGTATGGGTCACAATCATAAATTCCTCTTTTATGCCAAAAATCATTAGCATTTTAAGTAAAGATCACGTTCCATAAAGATATTTAGTAAATTTCCTACCGTAAATATATCAAAACTTCATTTTTGATTAGTAATATGCATTGCTAAGAACTTCATTTGAACAACTTTAAAGGTGATTTTCTCAATATTTAGATTTTTTTGCTCCCTCAGATTCCAGATTTTCAAATAGTTGTATCTCAGACAAATATTGTCGATGTACAGATCTCAATTTAAAAAAACTGACCCTTATGACTTATGGTTTTGTGGTCCAGGGTCACATATAGTATTTTCTTGTAAAATGACCTCCAATAATCTTTTAAAAATCCTTTTTAAAGTGTATTCTTGTAACGGCATCCAAAAATAACTCGACTTTACAGTCAAAGCAGCAAAGTCACTTAAAACATGCAAATTGATCACAGAAACACAAGATCTTCAGCGTCTTGTCCGTTCTGTGTGTAAGAGCAGAACGTTTCTCGAGAACAAGAGTGTGAAGAGGCTTCAGCTGCAACACAATGACCAGCTGCACAAACCACACGCTTCCTGTCAACAGAAAGGTGAAGAGCGACCGGTGAGAGATTCATCAGCGAACGCACGCAAGCACACACACACACACACACACACACACGCTTCTGTGCGGACCGCCGGACACCATCGTCTGACAAACCTGCTCCAGATGACTGGCTGCACGCTCAGAGAATAGCTTTTACTGCCACGGTTCCCTGAGAACACCGTTTTTCACACACTGCTCAGTTTTTGAGATTTGGGGTTTTTGAAAGTTGTTTTTCAGACTAGTGGAAAGAAAACATTTAATTGTTTATTTTATTGCACTTCATTTGTTTGCGTCTGTAGATTTCAATCTCAATCCATATCTTTAAAGAGTTTTTTTGTCTCACAAACACTTTTATTCCTCTCTATATTCTGAAGGCTTGTTCATATTTCATTCACACTGATTTATACAACATTTCACTCCTGAAAACACGGTGAAAATGTGTTTGCTTTCTATCTGTTGACAGTATTTATGGAGTGATAAAAAGAGAAATCACAAATCTTCTCTGGAAAAACCTTTAACTCTAATATGACGACAGAACCAAACAAGAATTATGAACCTGGATTCAGATTTCTGTTCTGGAAATATATGGAAATTTAACTTGATAATGCCTCGTTTAC
>CM056145.1:477500-482500 GCA_029620275.1 Acrossocheilus wenchowensis
TTGTTTGGTCGTTTAGTGTTAGATATAGTGGCCAAAGTTTGAAATATATGATTAAGATCAGATGTTGCTGAGTTTATTCCATCAGTGTCTGCAGTGAAATCTGTGGACATGAGGTCGTCCAGCATGTTTAGTGTAACAGAGCTGCTCAGGTTTTCTCTGAATTGTTCAGCGTTAGATTGGGTCCAACTGAGTTCTGGTTTTAAAGGGAACAGTTTCTCATGTTTGAGGCGAGGAGTGCTGACCCGGTCACATGACTGTTTCAGGTAAAGGCAGTGGTCAGTGGTCAGAAATGGGAAGTTGAGGTCTAACTATAAAGGCATTACAGTTTTTCTGGATTGCTAACACACTGTAACTGATTCATTTGGCCCATTTTTCCAAACCATTCGTACAGTTCTCAAAACAAAGACATGTTTCTCAAAACTTTTAACACATTTCACTTGTTTTCACACACGTTCCAATTTGCTCAATGATTTCTGAAAAACTCTACACAAAAACACCATCATTTTGCACAGGTTTAACCATGCTCTCATTTAGAAAACTCAAACACACAATACAATTAACTCAAGCATCAAAAACATGACAATTGTGTGTTAGCAATCCAGAAAAACTGTAATAAAGTTTGGGTCAGTGTCTGTAATGGAGTAATCAGCTCCACGGGCTCCTAATCTGGAGCAGCAGGTGAATCTGAAACCCTCTCCTCTGCTTCTGCCGTTAATGATGTACAGCCCTGAACCTTTACAGAGTTTACAGTTTTTCTCGATTGCTAACACAATTCATGAAACAATTCACCATTTTCTCACAACTATAAACACAATCTCAAAATTACACACCAATCTGTGCAAACTTCAGACTTCCAGGTCAAAATCAAATAGTTTAGTCAAAAACATATTCTCTTTTGTCAGACTCAAACTTTGGCCTCAGACGACACACAAACCTGTCAAATACTCAGAGTATGTTCCTGTCTCGAGAACACTAGTGAGATCAGCTCAAAACACTGTTACAAAAACTGCTTTTGGGAAACAGGAATCTTTCTGCTACTCAATGTCTGTTACAGTATACAGCATAAATAAAGGGGTGCAGATACAGTAACATTCAGCAATAAACTTTAAGAAAAGTTTACTTTCATTACATGACTGTAAAGAGGTCTTACAGCAGATGAAAAGCACTAGAAGAGAAAAGTTCAAAGACCAAACAACTGAATATACAGTAAACACACACTGGACTATACTGTCAGTTACTGTGAATGAATAAATAAATAATTCATTCAGCATCCTCAGCCAAACTGCATTACAGTATTGGTAGTATCCTTATTTGCTATAGCAGTTTCTTAGTCTTCTGAAAAAAGACTTCTCTGCCTCCCCTGGACAGCGTCTCTCAGTTCTGCACAAATAGAGTAGATGTAAGGACTACTTGGCTACAAATCATTTCAACAGTAATGAGTTTGAGGTGTACAACATGTGCTACAGTATATACTGTACATAGAATAATGAAAGTTCTCTCATCTGAAGTACTGCTGCTGTGTACTGTAATTATACTGTATGTGTCAGTAGTACTGAAACCTTGTAGATGAGCCTGTAGCTCATCTTCCCTCACGGTCAGTCCATGCAGAAGAACACGGTCAACTATAGTGCTTTGTATTTCATCAGGAACAAACGACCTTGACCTTTATTGACCTCATCCCCTTATTTTTTTATTTTCTCCTCCTATTCCTCTTTGTCTCCCACAACCAGGATTCATTTCCCAAAACACATAACCACTTGTGCTCCTGTTCATATCATCCTGAGATTCTGACCTGTGTGTCATCAGTTCTGCTACTGAATGTTCACACACGGATAAACATGCTGTTTGTGTTCATGTTTTGATGCTTGAGTTAATTATATTGTGTGTTTGAGTTTTCTAAATGAGAGCATGGTTAAACCTATTAGTGTGTTATGTGTACGCCAGGATAAAGAGATGGGTCTTTAATCTAGATTTAAACTGACAGAGTGTGTCTGCCTCCCGAACAGTGTTAGGTAGATTGTTCCAGAGTTTGGGTGCTAAATAGGAAAAGGATCTGCCGCCCGCAGTCGATTTTGATATTCTAGGTATTATCAAACGGCCAGAGTTTTGAGAACGCAGCGGACGTGGAGGACTATAATGCGATAAGAGCTCGCTCAAGTACTGAGGAGCTAAACCATTCAGGGCTTTATAAGTAATTAACAAGATTTTAAAATCTATCCGATGTTTGATAGGGAGCCAGTGCAGTGTTGACAGAACCGGGCTAATATGGTCATATTTTCCTTTAGTATCCTACAAATACATTCAAGAATTGCTCTAAATGATAGATCAGTCAGTTTGATACGGGTCCAGCACACAGAGGAATAAAGGGAAATTAAGAAGTGGATAAATTAGCAAAGCAAGCATTACAGAGAGAAACAACAGAGATACAAGTTCCATTAAGTAAATCAGAGATTAAGGTTTTAATCTGGAGTAAAGTTAATAAAGAATGGCAAGTTAAGTGGAGCAATGGGGAAAAGGGTAGATCCCTTTATAGTTTAATAAATAAATAAATCAAAGTATAAAGTGTATAAGTATGTCAAGAGGAGGTCATCTTTAACAGAATATTGTTAGGGCACTCAGATTTAAACAGCACTCTTAAAATAATAGAGAAACATCCAAATGGGTTATGTGAATACAGTAATGTTGAAGAAACAATAGAAAGAGGAAAAATGATTAGAAGAATTAAGAAAAATGGAATTCAGGATCTAAATTTGATCTAAAAATGGTCAAGTGAAATAGATAGTAAAGCCTTCTATGATTTTATTAGAGAGACGGGTTTGAAATATAATATAAAACTCTGTTCCACACTCCGGAGCAGAAGAGGCGGTAATGCACCTGGTTTCCAGCCGCCGTTAAAAACCAAGAAGAAGAAGAAGCAGAAGCAGAAGAAGAAGTTAATGTGTAGGAAGAGATATTACAGATGCATAGCGAGCATCTACAGAAATGTAGCGAATAAAGAGGAAACACGCGCGAGCGTGCGGCTCGAGGGACGTGACGTCATCCGTCGGTCTGTCAGATTAACTGTTAAACTCCGATGTTCACAAACAACAAAACAGTGTTCATGTGTGTCACATATAAGCACTGAGATGAATAAAAACCGACACGAGTGAGTCTCTGGACTTCCTTGATTCATATTTCCTGATGATCACTGACCGCACACACACACACACACACACACGGGCACGCACACACACACACACACACACGTCTATACGCGGAAAAACTGTACGCGGAGGTAAGAAATCTTATAATGTTTATTGCTTTTCGGACCGAGTTCGAGCCGCGCGTCAAATAAAGCATCGCGTTTATTTCTGGATCTCAGCTGAAGTTTGAATGTGAAAATGAAAGTTCAGATGTGTGTGAAATTAGTTTATCTGCGGTTATTTGAATTTCTGTTCAACAATCAAACAAAAACAAACAAACAGCAGGCTGAATGGAGCTGATTCATGTTTATTCATATTAAATCTGAACGTCATAACTGCTGTCAGCGGGATCATATCGCCTCAATGTGCGATTTATTCATTTAGACTTTTTTTAGTGTTGAAGTGAAGTCATAATAAAACCTGTGTAAATCAGTATAATCATTACATATAGTCACTATAAAATGGTCATTACAGATGAATTCAATCAGTTTTTGACAATGTGCTGAAGATTAAACTTAGGACTTGAACTCATCCTATTGTGACCCTGAAAGGGAACTTTTGGGTGATTTGATCCTGACATTTGGACTGGAGTTGAAAGTCGAATGTGTGAAATGTCTCTATATGTCCATGTGCTCTAGAGATCTGTTTTTGGACCATCCTGAGCTCAGATATTCAGATATCCATAGCTCAAAAATACTATTAAAAACTGGCAGTTTTGCAATACTAATATACATAGAAGTAGTCAATTAAAATTAAAATGGTCAAACAACCAATTTTATAAATTTTGTACCATTTGAGATGTTTTTAGGGAACATCTAATGTAAGTAAAGACAGATTTGTCTTACATGTTTTATATTTTAAGTTATGGCACATTCTGCTGTAATAATTATGAGTTTGAGGTTCCGCTGGTTTCAAAGCTAGAACACATAATAAAAGTCAACAGTCTCCACTAGAAGACCTCACAAACTTCATTGAGTAACTCTAGTCTGGACCCAGCAGAGATAATCATCCTGAAATTAATTAAATACATATACAATTACATATGATTTAGGATAAATGATGATAAATTTCCACATGGTTAGTATTACTGTTTCATATTTTAATTATCATTAAAACCGTATTCAATTACCGCGACTTGAACAACTCAGGATAAATAAATACTGTCCAGCATAAAGCACTTGTAAAGCCAGACTAAATTCGCCTGCTGTGACCAAAGCATACAGCTGTAATTGTAAATGCAGCATTGAAGAGTTGGTGTAAAGTGCTTCTGTTCTGTCTCTTTGTATGTTATGTCTTTCAAATCTTTTTAATTTTCTGCATTTCTCCTTGTTTCCTAATCTAGCTCTCTAATGCCAAATTCACACAGCAAAGCTGGCACAGAGGTGCTTCTTCACACAGGTTGTTTAGTGCAGCTCAGAGCGGGTACACAGCAGTGTATGCTTTGATTCCAGGTGTGGGTCTGAGAAGGTAATATCTAGTCTGGCTTTGATGCAGCATTGCTCCTTTACTCAGGATTTTGAGCAAGAACAGCTGTATAAATAAACCTGGCTTTATACAGTATGAATATTGTTTAATTGCTTTAATTTCTCTTCTGTAAGTAACTTTGAATGAAGTATCTGTTAAAAGTGTGAATATAAATGGGTCGTTCCATGTGAACTCAACCAGAGGTCCCCGGTTTAAAGTTTTGATTTTGCTGATATTTTTCTGTAGAAAGATAGACGTGATGAAGGCCAAAATATTAAATGTCGTGGATGAACATTTACTGAGTAATTTTTTGTTCAAAATGTTCAATGCCGCTCTTTTGACAGAAAGAAACAA
>CM056145.1:487500-492500 GCA_029620275.1 Acrossocheilus wenchowensis
AGTAACTGAAGTAAAATAAACATTAACTGAAATAAAATAAAAATATTTTAAACTAAAATATTTAGGGCCAGATTTACTAACAGCTTGCAGCAGCACAAACCGTCTTTATCGTTAAAATACTTCTGTCAGGTTTAATAAAGACGCGCAGTGAAGAATTAGCGCTGAAAAGGCGCGGACAGTTATTTTAGCGTCTGATCTTATTGAATATGCATTTGTAGGAGTTTCCTTTCAGACGCTAAAGTTATGGGAGGAGCGTATTACAATGAATCACGCAACGCGTTTTTACTAATGTTTGCGCTCGTCACATTACTGGTATTTGCGCCATTATTTAACGCCCAAAAAAGCATGTCTTAAAGCAGGCGGTAATTAGTAGATTGTGTTGGTCGTTATGCAAATGATCTGTTCTTTAATGTGTGCATTGTTAGTAAATCACACGCAGAATTTTCCCTCCAATGGAATTGCGCTCTAACGCTAATTTGTCCTGTTTAGTAAATCTGACCCTTAAACTACAAAAACACAACAAAATTACAAAAATTGTACCTAAAATTAAAATAGAAAATATATAAAATTGAAAACTGATTCAGAATATTTCAACGATACTGAAACATCCAATCAACAAACAGTGCACAGAAACAAGCCCCGCCCTCATTCTTCTGTTTCATGTTATAATACAGATTAAAGATGGCTCACTACTTCCTTTTATTTAATTTTTGATCTTTTGAAGGTTTTATTTATTTCTTTGGGTCTGTAGAAGCATTATCAAACTCAAATTCACAATTCTGCTAGATGCTGCTGGCTACTACGTGATCCTTCACACTTCATTTACATTCGTTTAGCCTCTCATTAGACATGCTCACTCTGAACCCATCCTAAATGTGCCTGTGCTGCACACTGGTCGTTGTGTGGGTCATTATATTTCGGTCCGTGACGGATGAGGTCACGCAGCTGGTGAGAAACTCTAGTGCTAC
Organism: Acrossocheilus wenchowensis; assembly: GCA_029620275.1. Taxonomy (NCBI): domain Eukaryota; kingdom Metazoa; phylum Chordata; class Actinopteri; order Cypriniformes; family Cyprinidae; genus Acrossocheilus; species Acrossocheilus wenchowensis. The sequence goes on from CM056145.1 coordinate 488,469, forward strand.
TCACAGGAAGTGGCTAAAAAACCTTCAGCAGGTTGACATTAAACAGCCCTCAGTCAATCACAGAAATGTGTATTTCTCATCTCACAGTTTCACGCAAACCTCTTCCTCCTGTTCCTGGAGACGAGAGCAGCACGGTGAGCTCAGACTAACACATTTACTTCATCAAACCATCTGAGCACGAGTAATTAGTTGGTAACACTTTATTTTGATAGTCCACTTTAGAGATTCTACTAACAGTGAGTAACTCTGCTACTACACGTCAACTAGCAGTCATTAGAGTATCAGTAGACTGTCTGCTTAATAAACACTTTATTTATATATACTGACTATCAGAAACTGTGCAAGTACATGTCAGCTGACTCTACTGACCCCACCCTGCTGAGAGTTATAGACGTGCAGCTGCTAATTAATGAGAATCAGTTGACTTGTAGTTCTCTATAGTTAGTAGAATGTCTAAAGTGGACTATCAAAATAAAGTGTAACTAATTAATCTTTCTACCCCAGACGCGCCGGCCACCGCCGCCCCCCCCACCCGCAGGCGAGACGGCACAGGAAGAGGCGGGCCCTGGAGAGGAAGTGGTCATCGCGCTGTATGACTTCGAAGGGCTGGAGCCTCATGATTTGACGCTGAGGAAGGGCGAGGAGTACGTGATCCTGGAGAAGTGTAACATGAACTGGTACAAAGCACAGGACAAACACGGGTGCGTCTGACGCTCTGAATGAACACAGATATTACTAGTCAAGTCACCTTTATTTATATAGCGCTTTTAACAATACAGATTGTGTCGAAGCACTTAACAGTGTCAGATTGGAAGACAGAGTGTCAGTAATATATAATGATAAGATTAAACACTCAATTTTCAGTTAAAGGCATTTCATTATTGAATTCAGAGATGTCATCGTCTAGCTCAGTTTAGTTTAAATAGTATCTGTGCAATCAAGTCGACGATAATCGCTAGAAATGAGGTGTCCCCAACTGAGCAAGCCAGAGGCGACAGCGGCAAGGAACCAAAACTCCCTCTGAGACAGAATGGAGAAAAAAACCTTGGGAGAAACCAGGCTCAGTCGGGGCCAGTTCTCCTCTGACCAGATGACACCCACAGTTCAAAAGTTTATATTTCTATTTTGATTTTGTTGCAATTTCTAACAATAGTAGTATTATGTAGTTAGGTTTTTTATTATATTTTAGTTTTTTTTTTTTTTTTTTAGTGTACTAGTGTATTTTTTCTACTAGTGTATCATTACTAGTGTACTCTATTCTGTTCAAAAGTTTTCACCCCCCGGCTCTTAAGGCATGGTTTTCGATCTCGATCTCGATGAACTCGCATGATTCATGGGTTTACAGAGGTCACCCCAGCAGCAAACCATTGAAATTTCGAAACAGTTATGACGTAATGAAGCCTCGTTTACTGAAATCGCATGACTTTGATACGCACTCCGAACCACTGTTTCGAAACAACTGATTCACAAAACTGTCGAAGCTTAAGCGCCCATCACTAGATATTACTGCTGATTCTGAGAAATGTGTCTCTGCATCAGTGTCTCAGCGATGGATGCTCTGCAGTGAATGGGTGCTGTCAGAATGAGAGTCTGATAAAAACATCACAATAATCCACAGCACTCCAGTCCATCAGTTAACATCTGGAGAAGACAAAAGCTGAAACACATCCAGCATTAAGACGAGGCTATAATCCATAATAACTCTTCCTCCAGTGAAGAAGTGTTCTGGTCTGAATCAGGAGAGAAATCTGCAGATCAAGCAGCTCAAAACAAATATGTGGCTGGATTTTGATGCGAGAGACAACAGCAGATGCAGTTTTTCACTGAGGAGGCGTTATTATAGATTATGGATTTGAGTTAAAAGCATCTTAACGCTGGATGTGTTTCAGCTTTTGTCTTCTCCAGATGTGAACTGATGGACTGGAGTGCTGTGGATTATTGAGATGTTTTTATCAGCTGTTTGGACTTTATGATATTATTGAAGGTTGGCCATACAGGACCTGACAAGTTTTACATCATTTAATAATAATGATAATGGTTATAATCTTCCCATAATTTGTCCTAAAGTCCAGTGATGTCCTCAAATTTGAATCTGATCTTCTCTAAATAGTCACATGTTCATGTCAGTCAGTTAAACTCATTGTGTGTGTGTGTGTGTGTGTGTGTGTGTGTGTGTGTGTGTGTGTGTGTGTGTGTGTGTGTGTGTGGTGTGTGTGTGTGTGTGTGTAGAGATGAGGGCTACATCCCGAGAAACTATGTGACAGAGAAGGAGTCGGACACGCTGGAGCAGTTCATGTGAGTGAATCAGAATCTGCTCATTCTTCATTACAGTAACAGTGCAGTGAGGAAACTGTGATGGAATCATTATATTTGAGCTGCTGCTTCATCTGCACTGTAAAAAAAAAGATTTTTCAAAATTGAAAATAAATATTATTGTGTTGTGTTTTACAAGAAAATACTATTTCTGTTTTTCTACCTTCAACTCTCAGGTTTAATTCATTGTGTTACTTGCTGATTTTTGGCAATTATTTGTTAAATTTACTTGTAATTTCTGAGTGAAAGTGGTTTCAGTGTGAATCCAGATTTCTTTCGGTCTCATTCCATATGAATCATCAACATCAGATGATGTGTCCAAACGTATGAGCAGCTGAATGTTTGAGTTACACTTTATTTTAAGGTGTCCATGTTACAGTGTAATTATTAGTATTTAAGTACTGAGTATATTAATTAACTACATGTGCTTACTATATGGTTGTTAGGATTAGGGTTTGGTTTAGGGTTACTTGCATGTAATTATGCATAATTAAGTGTTATTATAATAGTAAGTACATGTAACGTGTAACAAGGACACCTTAAAATGAAGTGTTACCAATGTTTGTTCTCATATGTTGCTGTATGTTTTGATAGGGTTGTATTTTATGGTCAGATTTTAAACTTCATTTATTTATTTGTGTGTTTTGTGTTTCAGATGGTTTTGTAAAAATGTGAATCGCAACAAAGCTGAAGAGCAGCTCAGGAAAGAGGTGTGTGTGTGTGTGTGTGTGCGTGCGTGTGTGTGTGTGTGCATTAGTGCGATTATTAATATGTGTGTGTGTTTAGGCTAAAGATGGTGGTTTTATGGTTCGAGTGTCCAGCAATACAGGGACGTACACCGTGTCACTATACACCAGGAACACAGGGTGAGACACACACACACACTCACACATGTTTGTTTTTGTAATGGTTTTTATACTGTACTTACTGTATGTGCTATTGTCCTACACCAACCCTACACCTAAACCTACCCCTTACAGGAGACTTCTGCTATTTCAGATTCTCAATACACTCCATTCTGTGTGATTTATAAGCGTTTTGAAAAGTGGGGACATGGAGTAATGTCCTGAAAAGTCACCTTCTCCTTGTAATACCTGACATACCCTCGTCATTATACACATCTATGTCCTGATTTGTCACAAACACACACACACACACACACACACACACACACACACACACACACACACACACACACACACACACACACACACACACACACACACACACATATGTTTGTGATGAGATGGTCTTTCCTGCTTTTCAGGGACGGAGCAGCTACAGTCAGACATTACCAGATTAAAGAAACAAACAGCTCACCAAAACAGTTTTACCTGGCAGAGAAATACATCTTCAGCAGCATTCCTGAACTCATAGAGTACCACAAACACAACGCCGCAGGTACCACACACACACACACACACACACGCACGCACACACACACACGTCTGGTTTGCTATCCTTGTGGGGGCTCTCCATAGGTGTAATGGTTTTTATACTGTACTTACTGTATGTGCTATTGTCCTACACCAACCCTACACCTAAACCTACCCCTTACAGGAGACTACAGGCATTTTTACTTTCTCAAAAAAACTCACTCTATGATTTTTAAACTTGTTTCCTCATGGAGACCTAAAAAATGTCCCCATAAGGTCAATATTTACTGGTTTTACTATCCTTGTGGGGACATTTGGTCCCCTCAATGTAGCATAAACAAGA
>CM056145.1:495000-507500 GCA_029620275.1 Acrossocheilus wenchowensis
CTGACCTTCATGAAGGAGCTGGGCAGCGGTCAGTTTGGAGTGGTGCGGCTGGGGAAATGGAGAGCGCAGCATAAAGTGGCCATTAAAACCATCAGGGAAGGAGCCATGAGTGAAGATGATTTCATAGAGGAGGCCAAGATCATGATGTAGGTGTCCCTCACACACACATGAACATCACTGTAGAGCAGACGTCTGCGGATGTTCCTCACGTCTGTCCCGTGCTCTCAGGAACCTGTCTCACCGGAACCTGGTGCAGCTGTACGGTGTTTGCACGCAGCAGAAGCCCATTTACCTGGTGGCGGAGTTCATGGAGCTGGGCTGCCTGCTCAACTACCTCCGTCAGCGCAGAGGAAAGCTGGGATCGCAGGACCTGCTGGGAATCTGCCACGACGTCAGCCAGGGCTTGCAGCATCTGGAGCAGAACGGCTTCATCCACAGAGACCTGGTCAGAAAACACACGCACGTTTGACCAAAAACACCGGAAAAACAGGAGGGCTGGGTATCGTTTGAATTTGATCGATTCCAGTGTCATTAAAAAAATGAAGTCAAACATTTAGATATCACACATATTTGTCTCTTTTTGCAACACTTTTAATTGCTGCTGAATACCAAGAACAAAAATCATCCGGCTGCATAAAAACTGGACTCGATTAAGAGCTGTTTGTGTGTGAAGCGGCACGATTCTGGATAAAATGAGACTCTTTTTTAATGGAGGCTGTAGTTCTCTCACAGTTCTGAAGAACAAACATTAGACGACTAAACAAAATCTCATGGAATTTCTGAATGAATGATTCAGTGACTCACTCAAGATTGAATAGGTTCATTACTGGATGAATCAGTGTGTTTGAATCAATCTCTTGAATGAATGATTCATAGACAAATACATTTTTAACAGCACTTTTTCACCAGCTAAAAAAACAGATGTGCACACAGGAATTGATAGACGGAATTGAAATTTTAATTTTACAAGAAGTATCCGATTCTGGAATTGGAATTGATTTTTGATTCCCAACCCTAAAAAACAGTGAAATATTATTAGAAAGTAAATCAGCTGTTTTCTGTGTGAATATGTGTTAAACTGTAATTTATTTCTGTGATGCGCAGCTGTATTTTCAGCATCATTACTGCAGTCTTCAGAGTCACATGATCTTCAGAAATCATTCTAATATACTGATTTGCTGCTCAACAAACATTTCTGATTATTATCAGTGTTGAAAACAGTTGTGCTGCACAATATTTTTGTCAAAACCATGATGCATTTTATTTTTCAGGATTCACAGATGAACAAAAAGTTCAAAAGAACAGCATTTATTTGAAATAGAAATCTTTTGTAACACTATGGGCCCTATCATACACCCTGTTTGGAGGCAACTGAAATAAACTGCACCATTGTCCAACTAAAACCTGGTCTAAAGTCAATGGCGCAGTTTTTTTTCGTTAGTAAGATGTGCCTATAGGCGGGTCCACAACGCTCGTACACTTTGCTTATTACACACAGGGACGCGCAGCAGCACACAAACATCCCAGATATTAAAAATGAAAGGATTACAGTTTAAAAGATTATTATTGCGTAGGCTGCATAAATATAAAAATACCTACATGTCATAATGAATAGTCATTGCGTGTATCAGAATTAGGCTTCCTATTGCTCACGCACGAGCAGCTCCGTTACTCTCTGAGACGTGTTCAGTCTTTGCTCTTGCCGTGTAAATAGTGAATCCGCCGTGGCACGAGTGCAACTGGCTCTTAAAGGCAATGGGAGATGAGACTCTGATTGGTTTATTGCACGTTATGCCCAAAACACACCCATTACTCGTTAAGAGAATAGGGACAACCCTCTCGAACCAGGCGCCGGCCGCGCCGACCGTTTTTCCCGTCATTAAACTAGCAAAAGTGGATTCGGACACTTCCTAAGTGCACCTGCGCCGTGCGCTTTAGACCATGCACTTAGATCATTAAAATAGGGCCTTATAAATGTCTTTACTGGCACTTTTGATCAATCTAATGTGTCCTTGATGGATAAAAGTATTAATTTCTTACTGGCCCCAAATATTTGAATAGGTTGTGTTTGTATTTGACATTAAGCAACTTTTCAAGTGTTGAACAATCAAGAGATACCAGTTTCACTCGCTGCAGAAGAAGAAATGATTTCTCTGGAGGGTTTTAAAGTCATAAACTGAAGAAGAGTATTGTTGAAGCTCAGGTTTGATTCAGACCGTTAGATGCTTGTTAGACTTTATGATGCTTGTTAAACAACACAATATGCAGTGAATGTGGTCTTGAGTCGGTGTGTGTGATTGTGTCTGGACTGTGACTGTGGTTCCTCTTCAATTATTTCCACTTCTCTGGTGTTTTTCAGGCGGCCAGAAACTGCCTGGTCAACAGTTCTCTGGTGGTGAAGGTCTCTGACTTCGGCATGACCAGGTATCTGAACGTCTGCTTTATAATTCATGTTTATCTGTGTCACTCTGTCGGTCTCCACTGAACATCACGAGCGAAACGCGTCATCGATCTCACGTTCACAAAATATGACCCGCTCACAATCACAGAACTGATCAAATAGGATTATGATACGTCTCCAAAACCCATCATAGTCAGCAAACTGAACTTGAGATCAATTTTCAAATCATTATTTCATCACATTAGACTATGTCGACAGATATGCTGATTAAAAAAAAAGTCAATTGTTTCCAGAGACTGTGAATCAAGGTTGAAATAATTTAGACACTTCCTGCTCGTTAACCCATTCATGCTAATTGGTCATTTTAGACTGAAAAATTATGTATTGAGTTGTTGTTTTTTTTACTTTACTGGATTAGTACGAAACTTAGTAACTTTTACTGTACTTGCTATATCAACACTTGAAGTCCTGGACATGATTAGAAAAGACTAAATGGTTTTAAAAAAACAGTCATGCTTGTGATCTTCATGGTCAAAAACTGACCACCATGGCACATCAACGGGAAAATATAAAAATACAGAGCAGTTTTTTTTTTTTAGTGTGCGATATACAAATCAGCCACAATTTATATATCAGAATGCTAAACCTGCATTTTAAATACCTTTGCTACATGTTTAACTTAAACAATGAAAATATTATGAAATATTTGGTAACACTCTGCTTAAAGAAACTTTGCTTATGATGCATTATAAAGGTATTCAAAATGTACATTGTAATGCATTATATCTTTTCATAAATAATTGTAACCAAAGTTAAAATGCAATATAATATTTGTTTGTTGTGTATTTTAATGAATTATACTTTATAAAGTGTAACAATGAATAGATCAGTGTTATAATGTATTATAACTATGGTTAAAGTTATTCATGAGATCATACAATGCATAATATGGAGCATAATTAATGCATGAAAACTACTTTGTGTTACCAAATAGATTTCCTAATATTTATATTATTTTATATAGATATAAATGCTGCAGTATTTACAGGTGAACTTTGTCTAATACCATGAAATCCCCTCAAAATATGAAAGAATAAATATTATTGAATCAAAATATAGTGCATTAGTCAAAGGCTTGTCTGTGGAATGAGACAGACAGTGCTGTGACTGTAGCTAAAGAAACACTAGCTCCACTAGGACTTCATCACGTCTGTGTTCTCCTGCAGGTATGTTCTGGACGATCAGTACTGGAGTTCCTCTGGAGCCAAGTTCCCTGTCAAGTGGTCTGCGCCCGAAGTCTTCAACTTCTGCAAATACAGCAGCAAATCTGATGTCTGGTCGTTCGGTCAGTAGCGTCTGTATATCAGCTTGTGATGGTGATGATGGTGATGATGATGATAATGATGGTAATGACAATGGTGGTGATGATGATGATGATGATGATGGTGGTGATGATGATGATGATGGTAATGACAATGGTGGTGATGATGGTTGTGATGATGATGGTGGTGATGATGATGATGGTGATGATGAAGATGATGATAATGATGGTAATGACAATGGTGGTGATGATGATGATGATGATGATGGTGATGAAGATGATGATGATGATGGTAATGACAATGGTGGTGATGATGGTTGTGATGATGATGGTGGTGATGATGATGATGGTGATGATGAAGATGATGATAATGATGGTAATGACAATGGTGGTGGTGGTGATGATGATGATGATGGTGATGATGATGGTGATGATGGTGATGATGATGATGGTGATGATGATGGTGATGATGATGGTGATGATAATGATGGTGGTGATGATGATGATGGTGATGATGATGATGATGATGATGATGGTGATGATGATGATGGTGATGATGATGGTGATGATGATGGTGATGATAATGATGGTGGTGATGATGATGATGGTGATGATGATGGTGATGATAATGGTGATGATGATGATGATGATGATGATGATGATAGTGATGAAGATGATGATAGTGATGAAGGTGATGATGATGATGATGGTGATGATGATGATAGTGATGATGATGATGATAATGATGATGAAGATGATGGTGGTGATGATGATGATGATGATGATAGTGATGAAGATGATGATAGTGATGAAGGTGATGATGATGATAGTGATGAAGGTGATGATGATGATGATGGTGATGATGATGATGATGGTGATGATGGTGATGATGATGATGGTGATGATGATGGTGATGATGATGGTGATGATAATGATGGTGGTGATGATGATGATGGTGATGATGATGGTGATGATAATGGTGATGATGATGATGATGATGATGATGATGATGATAGTGATGAAGATGATGATAGTGATGAAGGTGATGATGATGATGATGGTGATGATGATGATAGTGATGATGATGATGATAATGATGATGAAGATGATGGTGGTGATGATGATGATGATGATGATAGTGATGAAGATGATGATAGTGATGAAGGTGATGATGATGATAGTGATGAAGGTGATGATGATGATGATGGTGATGATGATGATGATAGTGATGATGAAGATGATGGTGATGATGATGATGATGGTGATAGTGATGATGATGATGATGATGATAGTGATGATGATGATGGTGGATGATGATGATGATGTGATGATGATGATGATGATGGTGATGATGATGATAGTGATGAAGATGATAATGGTGATGATGATGATGATGATGATGGTGATGATGATGGTGTGCTCCTCAGGTGTGCTGATGTGGGAGGTGTTCACGGAGGGGAAGATGCCGTTCGAACACAATCAGAACCATGAGGTGGTGATGATGGTCACTCAGGGACACCGGCTCTATCGGCCCCAGAAAGCGGCTCTGCACATCTACAGCATCATGAAGATGTGCTGGATGGAGGTAACGAATGAGTCCTTCACAGCCTCACTGACATTAGGGACCTCAGTGTGTGTTCAGGATTTATTTACACTCATGAAACACCAGCAGGATGCATTGTGGGGTGAATCGTTTGTTATTTTGTTTCATGAAAGTGTTTTTTCCAAATGTACACCAGCTCCTAATCACACGCAAGTGGTTCTTAAGAGTTTCGTCTTCTTTTAGATAAACTGACAACACTGCATTTGATAACACGCTTAATGCTTAATTATGCTTTTACTTTCTTAAAAACAGACGTAAAGGTGACTTATTCTGAACACCGGTAATATTTAGTTTGCAAGCTTGACTCTTTCATGCAATCATTAATAGTTTTGCAAATGGACAGTTAATCTTAATTGCATTTGTGTAAATTACTGGAGCCATACCTGAGGAAATCAAACAGCGGTCCTGTGCGTGTAATTCATGAGCGGGGTTATGCTTATCGTGAACAAGCGTGAACGTGCACACTATTATGAATGATTGGAATTCACTGACATTTAACTATCAGTTCAGAGATTTAAAAAGGGTTTGTGAGGGTAGATTTTACACACAAATTATGTGAATTTATTGATGTATTTTCGATTATTTCATGAATGTGGCCCTTTGGCTTACAAATGAAGAAGAACATGAGAAATTGTGTCTTTAGCTGATTGTTCTGCATTTCTTTGATTTGTTCACTATTTTAGTTGTTTTAATTTTTATGTTGTAAATTTGCTAAACGTGAACTTCGGAATGCAGCGAAATTCGCATTCACATGCATGTGAATGAAATTGAACAAAAAGTGTAGTAACTTTGTATCCTGTGTGTGTACGATGTTTCCCTCTCATCTCATGAAAACGAGGCTGTTGTGTGTTGCTGAAAATGTGTGTGTTTGTGTGTGTGTTTGTCAGAAAGCAGACGAGCGGCCGAGCTTCACTGATCTTTCGCTGATGATCACGGAGGAGCTGGAGGAAGCCGACGAGCCCGCGTCCTGAGCTCTGATTGGACGGTCTGACGCTCCAATCCAGTGATGAGCTCATGAAAGCTCTCCCGCTCTGCTTGGGTTCAGGGCCGGCGCCTCAGATCCAGATCTGCACCGGCCGCGCCAGCAGATCCGGGCCTGAGCGAGACGCCTGATTCCTCCTCATATGAACCTGTGTTTATGACTGACTGAGTCTGTCTGAATGTGTGTTGATCTGCTGTAAAGCGTCAAATAAACCTCAGACGAGTGTTGATGGAGTCTGTGTCACTGAACTCACTCGCACAATGTTTTCCTCATTCATTTCAATCCTCATCATTAATTCATGAACACTGAGGCTAATCAGCTGTGCCTCCTGATACCTGAGCAAACACACACACCCCCAAACATACACAGACACACACACACACACACACACACACACACACACTCTTGTTGCTGCAAGTGTCTGTCGGTGAGGTGATGTCGGGTTCCTCATGACTGAAGGTAAGACAAACTCACACAAACGCACTCAGAAAGCAGAAGGAAGCTGACCGGAAGGACATGGCTCGTGTAGAAACAGCAGTTCTTGTGAAGGCGCCTCTGGTCTGCACGTGACGCTCGGGGAGATTTGTGCGTGTTTGTGTCGTGACGTTTCTGTGGGTGGAGTGTTTTATTGGGTTGCTTTACGCTGTTTAAGAAGCAAATTTAAGCGTTCTTCTATATTTAACTCAGCAGTTTAAAGCCGCTTAAGTACAGTGCACTCATACTGATGGTGCTTTCTAATTTAAAGGAACAGTTCACCCAGAAATGATCATTCTGTCATCATTTGGCTGATTCTATAATTGGAGATATATTTGGCATTTCAGAAAGTTAAGAAAAAAAACTGTTCACTAACAGAAATTCTTTCAAGTATCTTATTGAAAACATCACATTTTAATAATTCAGTGCTTGCCAAACACAAGTTACTTCCTTTTTTCACTTTTAATGAATAAACAGATGTCTTTATGGTATTGTTTGTCAACTCTGTTACGGACAAATTAGGCAACTTATAGCAATAATATTAAATCATAACAGGAAAAATCCCTTTTTTTTTTTTTAATTAAAAAAATGCCCATGTCTTCATGAAGCAAGTATTTTTCATCTGAAAATGTATTATATACAATATCCAGTAAAAAAAAAAAAAATGTTGAAATATTATAAGGGTGCAAAAATATCTCAATAATATTTATGAGATTTTAAACAACAATTTTATTGTTGTTTTTTTATTGTTGTTGTTGTTTGTTTTTTGTGTGTGTGTGTGAAAATAGTTAATTAACAGAGTTGACCCTTTAAGTAACAGAATTGACAGAATTATTCGGTGGACCGCCAAATCTGTTACACTGTTTTCAGCACTGTTACTCTACCTTGGTAACAGAGTTTGACGGTAACAGAATTGACCATTTTATTTGAACTAAAACCTCTTTAACTAACACTTGCTAGCATAAATGCTAAGAGCACATGGCACTAATGAATCACGCTTAAAAAGACCTTTAAATAGCCCAATGTGTGATCAGTAATAAATTCTGTTTTGTTTTTGATATTGTGGTAACAGTGTTGACATTCTGCAAAATAACTCTTGGAACTTTTTAGATTAAAATATTTTCTCAGAGAGAGCTCACGGACTTCTCAGTGCTTCAGAGTTTATCAGTGAGGGAAAGTGACATCACTTCCTGTATCGTACACAGCTGTGGGCGGTAATTCCACCAATTTATAGGCAAAGTATGGTGCGGTAACAGAGTTGATGCAAGATTTATGGAAACATATTTTTATAAGAAAAAAGCTATTTTTAAACAATTGAATGTTGTAGAATTAAGTGAATGACTATTTAGAGCTTTTATAAATAAAATGAATGAAATATTACCAAAAGAAAAGAACAATAAAATATTTTGATCACACAATGATTCATGATGGAAAAATACACTGACTAATTCAGACAACAAGTCATGGTTTACAGAAATTATTATATTGTTATGGACTGTAACATCTTGTAATTCACAACAATGAGTAACAAATTATTAAAATAATTAAAAATATAGCCTCTTGAAAAAAGCTGAAAAAAATAATGACTTTGGACACCAAATGTACCTGCGATTGTAGAATCACCCATTAACTCATCCTCATGTTGTTCAACCCAACCTCGCAGGAAAACTGAACTATTTTACGAGATGAAATTCATACGGTGTGCACTGTACAGAAAAAAGTTAACAAAAGTCATCACTGGGTCATAAACAGATCGTATGAAAATGTACAAATGGAGATTGTAAGAATTCAAATGAATTAGACATCAGTTCTTCAAACTGTAAAATATGACTTTTCTTCTTCAGGCTATTTTGAGAACTGACCTCAGCATGAGTAAATGATTGGGCAAACTTTCCCTTTAAAGCTGATTCTCAGGAAATGTTTAGTGTTTCTTCTGAACTTTCCAGAAATCATATTTTCTGACTCAAACTGTGATCAGACAGATACTGAAAACCATCAACCCCCAAGCCAATATGATTCTTTAACTATTACCCACAATCCTAAATATGTGCTCACAGCCAGTAGTGTTTTCACATTAATAACATTAATCCACCATTTCAGTGCAAAAAATCTCTAATAACGGCCTGGTAAAACTGAACACATCACATAATCCACAGGCAGCGTCTGCTTTCTGTAGATCATTGATGAATGTAATGCTTTTCATTTTAATTGTGTGAGAGGCAGCTAACTAAGACAATTAAAATATATATATATTAGCTGAAAACTTACACTGAATGAAAATGAACATGTTGCCCTAGCAAGAAGCTAAAATAAATGTTATTATTTATTTTAAATAAAAATACAATTTTCACTAATTGGAAATAAATAAATGAAAATGAGTTAAACGAAAGTAATATTTAAAAAGAACAAAATCTGATTAAAATAAAAAAAAATTAAAATAAAAATTGAAAATATAAAACAAACTACTTTCAGACATAAATAACAACTATAGTAGTATATAAATTATATTAAAATAACACTGGTGACTAAAAGCTAGTTTTTAAAGGGAAAATTTTGCAGCAAAATGGGTTTGAACAAAATTTATGAATCACATGTACACAGCTACACTTAAATGGATTCTTTTAGGTAGTAAATGTAAGCGATCAGATTTCTTTGAAGTATACCCGGTTCACAGATGTGCTGATGACCGGGGGACTGCTTCAGTGGAGCAGGTCATGTGAGATCTGACAGTCGTGATGGAGAAAGTTGTGCGAGCGTGAAAAGCGCCGTTCAGGTTAAATGTCAGATGTTCGCTGTTGTAACGGCTTGTTCAGAAACTCCATCTCCCTTCAACATTAAAGATTCATCCCTCAAATTTGTAGGGTGTTTAATGATTCATTTGCTGGAAAATCCTTAACGTGATGCCCATCTTCAGCTAAACTCGTTAGTATTTTGACATGAAGCACACAAGCAAACAAACTACAGCCCTAAAACACACACAATGAATATTTCAATATAACACCAGTTCCTCAAACACACACACATCCTGTCAGCTGTTATGGACTGATAGCCGTGTGTGTGTGTGTGTGTGTGTGTGTGTGTGTGTGGGTGGTATTTGTGGTTTACAGAGACACAGATATGTATAATAACATGTGTATGACGGAGGTATTATAATCTGAAGGTGGTTTATGAGGACACTGTCTATGTCCCCGTTAATCAAAAGGCTTAAAAAACATACTGAATGGTGTTTTTCTGAAAATCTAAAAGAGCAGCAAGTTTCCTGTAAGGGGTAGGTTAGGTGTAGGCAGGGATGGACAGGGTTTCAAATACATGTATTTAAAACACAAGATACTATTTTGTGTTTTGTATTTAAATACCTTTGAAAAAAAATCAAATGTATTTTGTATTTAAATACATTTAGTCTTAGTATTTTTGTATTTTCAAAATACATAAAATACTTTTTGCCAATCAACCTCTTTATTAGACTGCTGATGTCCTGAATCAACTATAGTTCAGACACCACGCTTTCATTCATGTTTGACTCCATCTAGACTTGGGTAATGAGGTTTTCTGGATTCCTGTAAGGAAATAAGGAATAATACTGTCTTCGTGTGCTATCAAAATCTCCTACTTCCAGTTTCAGAAGTGCTGATTACAAGCATGTCGTGTTCAAGTGCTTTTCTGTTGGAAAGAACAGGAATCGTGGCGGATGCCAGGTTAAAGTCTTATCAAAGCCAAGATCATAGATATTTAAGATATTTCATTTTGAATAAAATGTAGCATCTCATTTGTTGACAACTATATCATAATTCACAGTGCTGTCTTTACAGTTAGCTTGTTGATGTCAAATATGTTTTGCTGTGTATAAACCATACAAACTGCTGGAAACGGTTATTGCACCACTGTGTGCATGACTTTAACATTAAAACAAGGTGATCTCGCTTTTGTGGGAAGAAAAGATTGATTTGCATGCATGTATAAAATATTACCGTAATCCAGCATTGACAGAAAAGTTACTTGTATAAGTGCTTTTCTCGCACTAAAAGAGAAACAGCCTTTGTTTCTATAATAGAAACCCAACTTTAGTCTAAGTTTTTTTGCTAAACACTTTGCTTTTGTTACATTCTGACACTAGTCATTTATATAAATATTAAATGAAATGGGACCCAAAATTGACCCCTGGGGGACACCATTTTGTATAAGTAATGAGTTTGAGGACACACCATCAGCCTGAACACTTTGTGTTTGCCACTCAAATAGTGGCTAAACCACACAATATTCCTTAGAATCAGTAGCACTTATGAAATCATTTAACACTTTCATGGTAGCAGTGACAGTGCTATGTTTTTTACGAAAACCTGACTGCAAATCATTTAAAATGTTTTTGGTTTCTAAATAGTCTTTCAACTGATCACTCATAAGCCCTAAGACCTTGGCTAAAGCAGATAGCTTAGATATTGGCCTGTAATTGACGTGGAGTGACGTATGCTGTCTTCAATACACTAGGTATTAATCCAGTTTCAATAGTCAAACTGAAAATGTGTGTCAAAGGTTCTGCGATATGTTCAGCAGCAATATTTAAAAAGTATGGATCCAACCCATCAGGACCAGAGGATTTATTGGTATTCAACCTTCTAAGAGCATCATATACCTCCTGCATTGCAACAGGAACAAAGAGCAGTCCTCTCGTCTCCTCTGTTGTTGTGTTGTATGCTCAAACAACCCAGAAGATATAAAATGCTGGTTTAGGGAATCTAGCATACTTTTCCTGTCTGTAATAATTTTATCATTCAACTTCAATATATTTGGCATGACAGTATCCCTAGAGTCAGAAGACAGTGATTTTATAACTTTCCAAAATTTAGAGGGATTAACTTTACTATCACATATTTCATTTACATAAAAATCTAATTTTGCTTTGCGTATTTGAGAGACATTTATTTCTCAGGTGCCTAAAATATTGCCAATCTGAGCTATTTTTGGAATTCTTAGCCTTTGACCAGCAAGATCACGCTCATGAATTAGATCAGACAATTTCTGTGAAAACCACGGATTATCACGCCCTTTAATCTTATATTTTCTAAAAGGAGCATGCTTGTTTATAATGTCCAAGAAAAGTGATTTAAAATATTGCAACGCTATCTCGGTCTCCGGGATCAAATTTACCCTGGTCCAGCTTAAAAGATATTTCACGTTTGCATGTTGTGAAGCCAGGCTCATGTCCTCCATCCAGCCCCCTGACTGCCGACCAAACCCTGTGCATAGCCACTAACCTTTGATCGTGGTAACAAATAAACTGCATTTAAGGAAACGTTGTAGTCGCTCATTTGGACCTCCCGGTGCACTTCATACTCTGAGATTATAGGCAGACAGAGCAAAGACAGAAAAGCAAGAATCACACTCGCCATGATGGAATTTACACAGCAAGAGCAGCGTAGCTGGAGTGTAGCTAGTGGAGACCCGAGGTTATAGCTGATAGCTGGTGGAATATAGGCATACACCGAGAGTAGATCAACACAGAAATCCAGGCAAACGCCCCACTCTTAGTCCAAAAAACAGTAGGCCTGTACTGCTTTTTCGGGCAAAAAACTAACCCCTCAGCAGCAGACTAATAGCTGAAGGGCCAGGCTGATTAGACACAGCACCGGGAATAGTTCTCCAACTCAGATACACAATCCTTCATAAGTTGTGGGGTAAACAATTTTTCAAATGGCTTTCACCAAACTTTGTTAAAAACAAA
>CM056145.1:515000-525000 GCA_029620275.1 Acrossocheilus wenchowensis
CTTATTGTCAAAACAATGTTCAAAAGGGACCATCAACATAAAGTGTTACCGTAAGTACATTTTGTTTAATGTAAGTATTACTCTGTATTATGACACCTTAAAATAAAGTGTTACCATATATTTTAAACTGTAATTTATTCCTGTGATTTCAAAGCTGTAGTTTCCGCATCATTACTCCAGTCTTCAGTGTCACATGATCTTCAGAAATCATTCTAATATACTGATTTGGTGCTCAAGAATCATTTTTTATTATCATTATTATCAATATTTAAAACAGATGAGTAAATTTTTTTCAGGATTCTTGGATGAATAGAAAAATGTAAAGATCAGCATTTATCTGAAATAAAACCCTTTTGTAACATTATACACTACACCATTCAAAAGCTTGGAGCCAGTATTTTTGTTTTTGGGAAAGAAATTATAGAAATTAATACTTTTATTTAACAAAGATGCTTTAAAGCTGCAGTCCATAACTTCTTTTGGTTAATAATGATCCGAAATCAATATTTGGGCAAGTACATAACCAGCCAGTGTTCAAAACTATCTCCTTACTTTAGCCCGATTCACAACGGTGAGCTTATAATAATGTTTTCTAATTTGAGTGTTACGGGTAGGTTTTAGCGGGAAATTCGAGCATGGCACTGCGTCATTACATCACGTCTGTAAACATAAAGAAGTCGTCCCGGCTAGTATGCTATCGTATGTGAGGATCCTGCAGGCGGCGGATCGTTTATAGCCTTTTCTCACAGCAGCTGGAATAATTAAACGTATCATTCTGATGGCAGATTGTAATCCAGAAAGGTTTGTGTGTTTATGAAACACATGTGAATGAAATTAAATTATATTCCAGTTTTAAATGTGCTTCTGATTACAGATAGACTGGGATTACACAAGATTTGTATTTTAAAGAAAACCAGGTCGAAGGGAGCATAGTTTGCTTTTTGGGTGAAAAGAATTTGTTAACATGAAATTTGAATGGTATGACTATGAGATTAAACTGTACAGAAATTGAAATCTACACGCTAATACACACTATACTCATAGTGACGCAATGCTGATGTTGTTGATTTGAGAGTAAAGTATAACAATAACAATTATTATTATACTCCATATACTCCTCAAAACATTAGATTCATCCGCGCTGGAGCCGAGCCGGAGCACAACCCACGCAAGCAAGATAATTCTGCAAGTAACTGCAATTCCAGGTTTTCAAACATAGATGGCAACAAAGAGGCAAAACTTACGGACTGCAGCTTTAAATTGATCAAAAGTGATGATAAAGACATTTATTCAATTCATGTTTATTTGTATAGCACTTTTCACAATACAAATCGTTGCAAAGCAGCTTTACAGGAAATTAAGTTCCCACAATATATTTAGTAGTAGCTTATCAGTGGTGACTGTCAAGTTGATGTACATATGGAAGAAATGTACGATGTAACACTAATAACAGAAATGGGTCCCACTTTATATTAGGTGGCCTTAACTACTGTGTACTTACATTTAAATTAATCATTTGGTACAATGCACTTATTGTGTACATACATGTTTTTACATTGTACTTATATTTTTAAAAATACCTATATGTAGTTACATCTGTAATTAATTCCTGTAATTACATTTATAATTACTCTGTTGACCCATCCCTTACACCTACCCAGACCACCAAACCTGTCCCTAACCTTACCCGTATCCCCCTCAATAGCAGCAGAAGTGTTTTGCAATACAATATGAACACAAAAAAGTACATTGTACTTATTTTTTGATGTTAGTACATAGTAGTTAAGGCCACCTAATATAAAGTGTGACCCAGAAATGATTATATGTTACAATCAAATTTATAGCAAAATGTGGTAGTTCTGTGTTGTTTCAGGGTTAGCATCATCTGAGGTCCTCTGAGCGGTCAGCATCATCTCTTCTCAGGTCTTTGTAAGGGTTGGATCCAGACTGAAGCTTCTGTAATTCCTAGTTACCTCGGGATGTTAATCCCGTGGCAGAGACAGAGAAACAAATAGAGACATAATTAGCATAGCTGCTGTTCCATCCAAGCATAAATGATTTGTTCAACCCAAGCTAAAGAATAATAATGTGCATTTGATCAGATATAACTGCAGTGCAAGATTATGAGATGCATTATATGAATGCTTGGCTAAAGAGATCTCTTTAATCTAGATTTAAACAGAGAGAGTGTGTCTGAACCTGAAAGTTATCAGGAAGACTATTCCAGAGTTTGGGAGCAAAATGTGAAAAAGCTGTACCTCCTTTAGTGGACTTTGCTATGCTAGGAACCACCAAGAGTCCAGAGTTTTGCTGCCTTAGGGAGCGTGATGGATTGTAGCGTGAAGACTAGTTAGCAGGAGCTGAACCATTAAGGGCCTTATATGTAAGTAATAATAGTTTGTAACTGGTACGGAACTTAATAGGGAGCCAGTGCAGAGAAACTGGAGTAATATGATCATATTTTCTTGACCTGGTAAGGACTCTAGCGGCTGCATTTTGGACTATCTGTAGCTTGTTTATTGAAGATGTTTATGTTACAAAAGATTTCTATTTCAAATAAATGCTGTCCTTCTGAACTTTCTATTCATCAAAGAAACCTGAAAAAAATCTACTCAACTGTTTTCAATAATAATAGTAAATGTTTTTTGAGCAGCAAATATTCAAATAGAAAGCAGCTATTTTAAATAGTAAAAATATTTTTAAATTTTGCTGTTTTGGCTGTACTTTGGATCAAATAAATGCAGGCTTCTTTAAAAAAAAACATTAAAAATCTTACTGTTCAAAAATGTTTGACTGGTAGTGTATGATCTAGAGTCAGACATGCATTTGTTAGCCAAAGATGTTTTATGAAGATGTCTGTTTTCTGTGGGTTGATCCATGAGATGTTCCGATCAGGAAGAGCAGTTAAACTCTCTGTCTGCAGGGCGATGGCAACATTCGCTATTACGCGGTCAGTGCGGTGAAACCCTACGTTCAGTTCCTGTCTGAATATCGCTCGGCGTGTCCTCAGAGAGGCTTGGGTACTCACTCATTTAGCGTGATGTTGGCGTGAGCTGCTGTGCTCAGGCTGGAGAGTCACTGCTTCATGTGTTTAGGTGTGATGCCCAAGCGTGGCCTGAACACCAGCGCCTGCGAGATCTTCCGATTCTACCGTCTACTGGCCGTCAGAGACCTGCTGGAGCCGCTGAGCTTCTGTGTGCCGCGCAGGGTGAGAGCATGGGAGGGGGAGGGGCCTGTGTGTGGGAGGAGTCTCTGTGTGTGTGGGACAAGCCCATATGTGGGAGGGGCCTGTTTGGGAGGAGCTCGTATGTGCGTGGGAGGAGTCTGTGTGTGTGTGAGGGGCTGTATATGATAGTTCTCTGGGAAGAGGTTATATGTGAAGGTGAAGCCCATAAGTGTAGGAGGAGCCTATGTATATGGGAGGAGCCAGTGTGTGGGAGGAGTCTGTGTATGGGTGGCGCCTATATGTGCGGGAAGAGTCTGAGTGTATAGAAGAACTGGGATTCCCCTTCTAGGGAACTCAACGCTGCGTCCTAGTGGACACTTTGGGGAATGCTGCCAGCATGGCCGGTGTCTGAAGCATGTGTAAAACAACTCCAATCCTATTGGTCCACGTGGCCTGTGACATCATAGGGAGGTACCTGAAAGTATATAAGGGCACCTGCTGAATACGTCACCAACTTTTGTTGTCTTCAGAGCCATCTGTTTGTTCATGTGTGGAGCATCATCCTGGTGAGTCGAGCAGTGCTTTAAGGAATGTGTGGCTCCGTGTTGGGATTCTAGCACTTGAGGGCATGTTCTGACTTTCCCGTCTTTGTTTTTTGGCCTCTTCCTGTTCCCGAGTGATGCAGGGCAAAGTGTTTGTGTCTCGGGCTGTTGCTGCGGCACGGTTTTATCTCAAGCTCGCGACGATTGCTTTGATCTGTGGTGTCCGCATAACCTTTACATCGGGTTGCCTGATGCCATGGATAATACTTTCGGTAATGCTCATGTTGCCATAACGATGAAGTGTGAGCACTGAATTGTTTTTAGCTCAGAGCGTGCGAGTTCACGAGATCATGGGCGGAGCTATATTAAGCTCAGCTGTGCCTCTCTAATTTGCATGTTATTGTGTGGAGAGAGCCTCGCTGGATGTATTGAAAGCTCTGTGGAGAGAGCTTGCGAGCTTCTCTTCAGGGTGTTTCAGTGGCCAAGAGGGGTTATGGGGAATGTTCCTTCCTGTGTTAAGCCGGATGGGTTTAGGAGTGGCTGCCTCCCAGGCTTCTGGGCATTTTTAAGTGGGTGGTCCCTCTGAATCCTGCTGAGTAGGTTTGGGCTGAGTAGATTGTTACTCTGCTCAGAGTGTAGCTGTCTGTGGATGGTTATGCTCCAGCTCAAGCTTGCTTTGCTCTGGAATATAGCAGTCTGAGGGCAGTCTGGCGTTTATGACTAGGTTGGGTTCCCCTTGGCACAAGTTCTCTCAGGTACCCTCTGAAATCTTTGCAACTTCAGCCTTATCTGAGGGAAATGCTATTTGAGGATAGTTGTGTCCAGCCACCTGTTATGGCCATGCTTGCATTAGGCTTTGATCTTGGACTAATGGTATTTTATGTGTTTGCTCTTTAGCGAATCATTTACTATGGTCTGGATCTCCCTCTTGTGAGCCTCTGGTCAAAATACAGTGCTTGCTAGCCTGCTGTGGGACTGACACTGATTGGGGACTTTCTTACTATAGCCATCTGAGGATGGTTATATTTCAGCCATTGTTATGGCAGGACAGGCTTACTGGAATACAGCTATCTGAGGCTAGCTAACTAAGGATAACTATGTACTAGCTCCTTGAGCCCTGCCTAGATAATGCTGTCGCCCTTTTTTGGGGGTCTATAATTAGACAGCCCACTGCTGGTGGTCTTGGCAATTGCAATGGTTCCCTTTTTCTTTCAGCCTAGCTAACTGAGGATAGTTATGGGCTAGCTTGGTGATTGCTCCCCTACCTAGGGTTTTTAATTAGCAGTCTCCTTGAGCCCTAAACCTAGACTATGCTGTCTCCCCTGCTAGGGTTTTAAGTAGACAGCCCACTCTCGGTGGTCTGGGTGTTTTCAGTTGGTCCCTCCTCTGGTAGCCCTTCCTACACGTATAGCTGTCTGAGGATATCTATGTGCTAGTTCAGTGACTGCTCCCTTTCTTAGGGCCTTTAAGTAGCGGTCTTCCTGAGCTCTTGCCTAGACAGAGTTTCTCCCCTGCGGGGTTTTAAGGAGAAAACCATTCCCTTGGTCTGGGCCACTCTTAGGAAGGTTCATTATGTATACCGGCTACTATTGCTCACACAGCATAGCTATCTGAGAATGGTTGTGTTCCTAGCTTGGTTAGGGTCCCCCCCCCCCTTATCTAGAATTGGGCTCCCTCGTTTCTACCAAGTTATGTGAGCAGCCTGAGGCATCAGTGGCTTGGCCCTTTCTGAGGAAAGGTTTGGTACATGTCACCTCCTTGGTGCCCTCTCACCAGGTGGACAGGCCTGCGCCTCGGCGTGGCGTGATTGGATATCGTTCTCCAAAGTGTCCACTAGGATGCAGCGTTGAGCTCCCTAGAAGGGGAACGTCTCGGGTTACGCATATAACCATGGTTCCCCGAGAGGGAACGAGATGCTGCGTCCCCTTGCCATGCCTCGGCCTGCCTGTTAACGTCTCCTCAGACAACTGAGTTGGTGACGTATTCAGCAGGTGCCCTTTTATACTTTCAGGTACCCGCCTATGACATCACAGGCCACGTAGACCAATAGGGTTGGAGTTGTTTTACACATGCTTCAGGCACCGATCATGCTGGCAGGATTCCCCAAAGTGTCCACTAGGACGCAGCATCTCGTTCCCTCTCGGGGAACCATGGTTACATGTGAGTAAGACGTACTTACACTGTGTCCTAACTACATGCGAATTTGGAATTGTTTGCACCAAACAGAATCAATCAAATATCACAGCCAGTCAGTGTGTGGGCGGGCTCTCTATGGAAGTGCACTGCACTCGCAACGAAATGGATAAGTTTATGATCTAATTCATAAATATCAAACATTTTTAACATTATTAAGTGTCACTACTGGGAGCAGAAAGTGTCCGACTTGATGTCTTCGTTTTCAATTCACTTCAATGAAATGTATGGGAGGAGTTTGTGTGTATGAGAAGATCTCATATTCATGGGAGGAGCCTATATGTCTGGGAGGAGTCTGCATGTATGGGAGGAGCCTGCTTGTGTGGGAGGAGCCTGTGTGTGGGAGGTGTCTACATGTATGGGAGGAGCCTACTTGTGTGGGAGGTGTCTGCATGTGAGGGAGGAGCCTGTGTGTGTGGGAGTGGCTTCTGTGTAACTGTAGGTTTCCCATGATATCATTGAGGCTGTGATGGCCTTACTTATACTTTATTTGTCCCTCTTAAGGGAAATTTGATTTGGGCAATACGATCCGCATAACAAGATACTTGCATTAATAACAATCATGTACTTATGTCTTTCACATTAGAGTTCAACAATCTTGAAGCCAAAGGAACAAAATAATTCTTATAGTGGTTGTTTGATGTGTGTTTTGTTTCTGACAGCAGTCTGAGGGTTTTCAGGAGGATATTTATCCCATGACCGCAGCCAATGAGCCGGCCATGACCGCAGACGAGTGGCTGATGGGACAGAATAAAGGTGAGTCAAACTGGACTCAGATAAACGACTGAGAGCCCAAACAGCCAATCAAATCACTGCGCTCAGAAGCCTTGTTTCCATCTGACATTTTCCCCCTAAAGCTTTAATGAACTGCGGGACACAAACCTCTTTCCTTCATTATAGTAAAAAGGTGTTGTTATGGCACGTCATTTGAGTGGCAAGTTAACACATTTAATCCCCAATTTATTTATTTTTCATTGCAACATTTTAGTGTAATTTTGACTAATAACTGCAGTTGGATTTACATTGTATTCCTAAATTCACTGTTATCCCAGGACCAATGGGATTAATGCAAGCGTTTGATCAGACTTGACGTTCTTTATGACGCGTCTGTGATTCTGCGATGTACTCGATGGTAAACACCGCAGGGCCGCTGCTGATGTCTCTGAGACCCGCAGCCAAAGTGCTTGACACCTGCCTGAGTGAACCAGAGACGCCAGCCAATCAGAACGCAGAACGGCCTCCTGACATCATCGCTGACCTGCAGGACTGGACGGAGGACGACACGCAAAGCCACAACTGGACCTCGTCACGCTTCAGCCTGAGCCGCAGCGAAGCCCCCGTGCCGGAGACGGAGGTCAGGGGTCAGAGGTCAGAGGTCGTGACGCTCTGCGTGTGACCCCTGCAGGAGCAGCTGAGGCAGAGAGATGGACCTTTCTCACATTTGCGTGTTTCTCAGCAGCGGAAGTTGCCATTGTTGGGTTAACTTGAAGAGCAGTGAACGGGAGAGTACCACAGATATATTTTCTGCATTCCCATTTGCTCCAATAGCAAAACAAAAACGTTTCATGACTTTCAAAAAAGGAAAATAACTGAGAGACTGATAACGGCAGTCAGAAGAGAGAGCGGTGTCAAACTCACCCTGCTTTAGAAACACGTTAACTAGTTTTTTACATTTGATGCAAAGCTGATATAATACAAAGTATATAGTGTTGTTTTAAAAAATCAAAACATAAAAACTTTCAAGGATTTCCTACATCATCACAGTGAAAAATAAATATACTAAAATATATTTGAAATACATTTAATTCATGCTAAGTATACTACAAATACATTTACATATTTATGTACTCAATAAAAATGTCCTGCATTTGTCCTTTTGCTATACTAAACCAGTGCACTTAAAATCTGCTGAATTGGAAAAACGAAAGCACTTTAATTGTGCGGAAGTAGTGCTGAGGTCAACCTAAAGATATACTGAAGTATATTTGATTGCACTAAAGTGGAAGTATTGCAAGTATACTTCAATTATTATTCAAAAATCATACAGTCCTCATCAATAGTGTCATTTAAACACATTTTAGGTTTAATATTAAGAAATGTGCATTGTGCACAAGTAGTATTCCTAATAAAGTTATAATTTTTATATCAGTACATCTTGAGCGATATGTCAGTAAATATGTTAATAGATTTGAACTATACTTAGTATGAAATAAATGTATTTAAAATATATGACTTTTTTACGAGGGTGTGAACTGCGTGTGTGAAGATGATTCACGCGGATTCATACGGTTCTGTGTCTTTTGTGTTCATACAGGTTTCGAGGTGTTTGTTTTTGTGCTGAATTACTCCTCGCTCAGGATGATCATTATACAGTAAGAACACAGTTTTAATAATGGCTCTAGGTCCATGAGAACAGCGAGGTCCACACCACAGTTATAACGATATCGACACAGAGGAACAATATCGCAGGAATCACTTCGAGAAAGATGAAGGATAGAAACATTGGCAGCCAGTCAGGACAGACAACAAACCTGCGGTCCTCTGAACACACAGACTGACGTCGCTGCTGGACGCCGATATAGTCATCACAGCTGGCGAGAATCACAAAAATTACAGAGATTCCAGAGGGCAAAATGTGTCTAAAAATGATCAAAATATATTATTCTTTCATTTTTAGGATTGTAACCCTTTAAATGCCAGAACTCACACACACACACACACACACACACACACACACACACACATCAATCAAGCAGAATTGATTTTGGATTATTACAGTCTTGGATCTGTAAATGATCAGCAACATTATGTTTATTTAAAAATATATATATATATTATTATTATTGATTTTTTTTTTTTTTTGCGCAGTGTCACAGAATTAACAAAGAATGTGTGATTTGATGGTTAAATGGCTCTGGGATTATTAAATATTGCTGTTTTAATGTGTCTCACTGAGTGTCTATTTAGTTTTTTACCTCATGTAAAATAGATTTATCAAAGGAAATGAAGGTGAAATATTAAAATTCCAATAAAATACACATTTTTGGAAAAAATGATGGTGATGTTCGCATTAAATAAAAGAGAAAAATGTCCCTAAGGACGCACAAGAGTTAAACAGAAATAAGCAAGCACCCTTAATATTTGAAAAAGTTTATTAAAAGACTCACGGCGCGTAACACTAAACAATCACGAACAGACTCCTGATTGGTCCGTGAGGATGATGCCAGTACATCTACTGCTCCGGATCAGTGTTATTGCTCTTCACAAACACAAAACAGACTCATGCGCTGACTTTAAACGACGAAAGGCTTTCCTCCCGACAGCCGAGGATCTGAGGACTGCTGCCAGTCACGACACAAGCACGTCACGATGAACTCCGCACTGATTGGACGATTGTACGTCGCAGAATTTGAACTGGCTGGTTTCTACAGCTTCTGATTGATTGATTGATTGATTGATTGATTGATTGATTGATTGATTGATTGATTGATTGATTGATTGATTGATTGTATACTCGCAGAGATTTCGATTGCCGTCTCACAGTGTCACATCAAAAGAAGACAGAAAATAGAATTGCAATAGAATTCCTCTGAACATGCTAACTGTTCTGTCCAGCAATGCATAAGCTCTTAGTTGTGTGGAAGACTAGCGGAGGACCAGAGCCGTCAGCTGCAGTGCATTCTGGGTAGTGTCTTTGATATGACCTTTCTTGCTGTTTGGTTTAAAGGTGTCAGTGCCAATCAAAGCTTGACCTTTGACCTTGATACCCTGAGGAGGACTGTAAACTCTGCTGAAGCGGCCGCAGACTCTTCGCCATCATCATCAGATTAGCTCCCTGTAGGGGTTTCCCATGAGCCTTTGCGGTGTCAGACAGTTTCTGAGGAAATCTGTACTGTTCTGGGAACTTCCTGTTGCTTTTTAAAGCGTCTCAGGGTTTGTCACAGTATCAGACGGTGTGTGTGTGTGTGTGTGTGTGTGTGTGTGTGTGTGTGTGTGTGTGTGTGTGTGTGTGTAGTTTCTCGTTAGCGTTCAGTGCAGTTCATTTTCACAGCTGCCCACAGCTTCTTTCCTGTGGTGACGTATTTCCTATTGAAACAGG
>CM056145.1:530000-535000 GCA_029620275.1 Acrossocheilus wenchowensis
TTCCACGAAGAGACAAAAGGGGTTTGTCATACGCTGAGCATTTATTTCAGCGGCTGGAAAGCAGATGTGTTCCTGCTCAGTTTAGGTTCTGGAAATAAAAACTCGTTAGGTAACTTTAACTTATAAACCTTTAAAGACAGAGCAACTGTGAGCTCTGAGGCTGTTAATCGGTGGAATATGCTTTTGTTGAAGCCATATGTTATTTCACACTGTTTTAACATTTTTGTTTAAAAGTGGATTTTGTGGTAAAAAACTACATTACAAAAAATTCCACCAATCAGAAAGAGAGCGAACCTTATCAAGTCCAACTACCCTCTCAAAACACTTCAGTATTTATATACAGTATATAAACATATTTTGAAATTAACTTACAATATAGTGTTTCCACATATAATCAACATCTTTACATCTATAGTTTTAGATTTCTCCATCCACAGTTTTATATTTGACCATGGTTTTTAATGTGAAAACGTCATCAGCAGTGCTTCATGGGACTGTAGTTTTTCCCTCATTGAAGTCGTTAAGTTTACAGTCTTGTATCTTTGTCTTTCTGTCTGATTATCAAACATTTCAGCTGTCCCAGACGAAAGATTGGCATCATGAAACAATCATGGCCAATCAGAAATCTCCGCGACTGCTTCACGATGCCAGTCTTTCGTCTGGGACAGCTGAAAATTGTGCAGTGTGTTTCGGGCTTTAAATGAAGACTTTTTTAAAATCCCTGTGGGAAAAATTAATGGGAAAAATGCTTCCAGAACCAACGTCATTAGAAAAGTGAGCAGCACTAATGAACTCTATTGCACCTGAGTAAACTAATTAAAGACAATGGTGTTTAAATGAGTGAATTATGAATTATTCAATAACATTAAATGGTAAAATTTGATAAAGTGTGCAATAAATCAAAGTGTTTCTGTTTTCTGCACCTTGCTATTCATGCCATTTTAATGTTGTTAATTAATCGGCTCAGAGTTTTCATTATGATGGATGTGTGTGTGTGTGTGTGTGTGTGTGTGTGTGTGTGTGTGTGTGTGTGTGTGTGTGCGTGTGTATGATGTGTGCATATGATTGTGTGTGTGTGTGTGTGTGTGTGTTCTTACGCCTCTCCCTTGTTCTTCTCTCTGATCCAGTGGTGCAGTGTGTTGCTGTTGAACTGCAGCGCCCCCTTCAGGCCTCCTTTACACTGGATCTGCATGATGGTGTGCGAGTTCTTCACCACCTCGATGAGACCAACACAGTCGCCGATGGACAGACAGCCATACGGCAGCATTCTGCACACACACAGAGTTAGCCAGCCGTGATTAGCGAATGTGTGCGAGCAGTAGGCTGTGATTGGCGGATGTGATGGGCTGTGATTGGTGGATGTGATGGGCTGTGATTGGTGGATGTGATGGGCTGTGATTGGCGGATGTGTGCGAGCGGTGGGCTGTGATTGGCGGATGTGATGGGCTGTGATTGGCAGATGTGTGCGAGCAGTGGGCTGTGATTGGCGGATGTGTGCGAGCGGTGGGCTGTGATTGGCGCATGTGTGTGAGCGGTGGGCTGTGATTGGCGGATGTGATGGGCTGTGATTGGTGGATGTGATGGGCTGTGATTGGTGGATGTGATGGGCTGTGATTGGCGGATGTGTGCGAGCGGTGGGCTGTGATTGGCGGATGTGATGGGCTGTGATTGGCGGATGTGTGCGAGCGGTGGGCTGTGATTGGCGGATGTGATGGGCTGTGATTGGTGGATGTGTGCGAGCGGTGGGCTGTGATTGGTGGATGTGTGCGAGCAGTGAGCTGTGATTGGTGGATGTGTGCGAGCGGTGGGCTGTGATTGGCGGATGCGATGAGCTGTGATAGGTGGATGTGTGCGAGCGTGGGCTGTGATTGGCGGATGTGTGCGAGTGGTGGGCTGTGATTGGCGGATGTGTGCGAGTGGTGGGCTGTGATTGGTGGACGTGTGCGAGTGGTGGGCTGTGATTGGTGGATGTGTGCGAGCGGTGAGCTGTGACTGGTGGATGTGTGCGAGCGGTGGGCTGTGATTGGTGGATGTGTGCGAGCGGTGAGCTGTGACTGGTGGATGTGTGCGAGCGGTGGGCTGTGATTGGCGGATGTGATGGGCTGTGATTGGTGGATGTGATGGGCTGTGATTGGCGGATGTGTGCGAGCGGTGGGCTGTGATTGGCGGATGTGATGGGCTGTGGTAGGTGGATGTGTGCGAGCGGTGGGCTGTGATTGGCGGATGTGATGGGCTGTGATTGGTGGATGTGTGCGAGCGGTGGGCTGTGATTGGCGGATGTGATGGGCTGTGATTGGTGGATGTGTGCGAGTGGTGGGCTGTGATTGGCAGATGTGTGCGAGCGGTAGGCTGTGATTGGCAGATGTGATGGTCTGTGATTGACGGATATGTGCAAGCAGTGGGCTGTGATTGGCGGATGTGTGCAAGTGGTGGGCTGTGATTGGCAGATGTGATGGGCTGTGATTGGCGGATGTGTGCAAGTGGTGGGCTGTGATTGGCGGATGTGAAGGGCTGTGATTGGCGGATGTGTGTGAGCGGTGGGCTGTGATTGGCGGATGTGATGGCCTGTGATTGGTGGATGTGTGTGAGCGGTGGGCTGTGATTGGCGGATGTGATGGCCTGTGATTGTTGGATGTGTGAGAGTGGTGGGCTGTGATTGGCGGATGTGTGCAAGTGGTGGGCTGTGATTGGCGGATGTGATGGCCTGTGATTGGCAGATGTGTGCGAGCAGTGGGCTGTGATTGGCGGATGTGTGCGAGTGGTGGGCTGTGATTGGCGGATGTGAAGGGCTGCGATTGGCGGATGTGTGTGGGCGGTGGGCGGTGGGCTGTGATTGGCGGATGTGATGGCCTGTGATTGGTGGATGTGTGAGAGTGGTGGGCTGTGATTGGCAGATGTGATGGCCTGTGATTGGTGGTGGGTGTGAGCGGTGGGCTGTGATTGGCGGATGTGATGGCCTGTGATTGGTGGATGTGTGAGAGTGGTGGGCTGTGATTGGCAGATGTGATGGCCTGTGATTGGTGGTGGGTGTGAGCCGTGGGCTGTGATTGGTGGATGTGTTTGAGTCGTGGGCTGTGATTGGTCGACTCACCGCAGGTCCAGCCCCTGATTCTGCCAGATATTCTCCATGATTTTAATAATCTGCAGCGTCAGCATGTCTTGCCGTAGATCTGCATCACACACAGATATTAGATTACACAGGTCGTGGCGTCTGACGCAGGGTTACGGCTAAAACACACGGCTCACCGTCTCCATTTTTAAAGATGATCTCATTATTGGTAAAGAGCAGCTCGCTCATGATATCCGGATTCTCCCAGTTCAACCACAGCGGCCGCTTGGCTGAAGACATGATACGGCACTCCTCCAACCTCAAACACAGAAACATCAGAGTTAAAGCTTTTATCACTCCATAAATCAGAAAATACTGTCAACAGACAGAAAACAAACACATTTTCACCGTGTTTTTAGGAGTACAATGTTGTATAAATCAGTGTGAATGAAATATGAACAAACCTTCATAATAAAGAGAGGAGTAAAACTGCAAAGAGTGTGTGTGTACCTGAGATTGCCCAGCTGGTGTACGGGGTTCAGAGGAGAAACAAACCCCTGCAGCGCCTCCATGTAATCTGGACGGGACATGTGCTCCACCAGGAACTTCATCTGAGTCTGCAACAGCCAATCAGAATGCAGGATCAGCTTCATGAACCAATCAGCAGTCTCAGTAATGGGTGAGGATGGTGACATCACTGGATCAGGCTTTGGGGCTGCGTTCCAGTCCATTTTCTCATGCCCTTCACTCGCAAACATCCCTCCGTCTTGTTTACTCGGATGTACGTCATTGATTACGTTGCATGAGAGCCCACTACTGAACACTTGCAATGGGATGAACTGGATTGTCCTAAGCCCTTGATCACTAAAAATCTGCTATGGAGTTGGTTTATTGTTTACATTTTCCACTTACGAATTTGTTTGCTGCAGCATTCTATATGTATTTAGGTATGCTTGGGCTGTTATAAATGTTTTTATATATTATGGAGTTGTTTGGGGTGGGGATAAATGAAACGTGATCTGCGATGACATCATAATCGTGTTGCATTGTGGTCTATGGAGCGGCCTGAAGTGTGCATGTGAAGCAGACTCACTCCCTCGGTCAAAATTGAGGGGTCAAGGGTCTGTCCATATAAACTTCCCTTGTCCACTTCACGAAGTGGAACACACTTCAGAATGGCAGCAGGGATTCCCCCGAGGGGAAGTGCTTAGGGAAGTTTGCGGGTGCGTGTCTAAAAGTGGAGTGGAACGCAGCCCAGGACTTTGGAAGACATCATTAGTGATGTTCCATCACCCTGTTGTTATAATGCACATTTTGAAGTATCACATCAGAAACGAGTGATGGAAATGCCAAATTTCGAATAACAATCACTTGATTCGCAAAAAAGTTTTTTTTGCTTTGCTTTTTGTTTTTTTTGCAAATGTTTTATGCGATATTCCAATTTTGCTCATAAGTTAAATTCACAAATTTGGATGGAAACCCGGCTACTGACTCGTGCCTGTAAGTGTTAACAAGCATCTTCTGTCTCACCTTCTGCGTTTCGTCTTTCTTCTCCTGTTTGAGTGTGTCTGTGAGGTTCACCAGCTTGTCCATGGCCTCCACCTGTCTGTTCAGGTGTTTGAGGTACATACCACACGCCCGACAGAACGCCTCCAGCAGCAGCCCGAAGCGCCGAGACACCGTTTTATTGTGCATCTCAGACCTACACAACCACACGGCAGGGTTATTATCCTTTACTACAACTAAAACCATTAAACAAAACATTTCATTACTTCAAATAAAATACACATTTTTTTTTCAGCTAGTTGGCAAGATAACATCTCACATTTCATTTAAGTTGAAGTACTAAAATAACTAAAACTTAATAAAAACTATATAGACACATTAAAAACAACTCATAAAAAATGACAAAAACACAACAAAATGACCAAAATGTAAACTAAAATTACAA
>CM056145.1:540000-552500 GCA_029620275.1 Acrossocheilus wenchowensis
CATCGGTCAGGTAGATGTCATACGACAGCCACTCGTTCCATCTGTGTGTGACAGCAGAGACTTGTGTCCTTCTCTGCACTCTCGTTTTTCAAGCACAAATCTCTCAAGATTCTTAAACCAAGACACATTCACTGGAGTCACAAAATGACAGGAGATAAGATCCCTGAGAAACTGAGGAAGTGAGTTCATGATTCAAACAAGACCCGGGGAAGATGGCGGCGCACGCTGACGGCAGGGCAGGAGCTGCAGGTGTAAACACTGCCAATTCTAAACTAAAAATTGATTACTCTGATTTTAAAACTAGAGTCAATCAAAGCCAAAATACTGCTGAGAGGACACAGAAAATCATTGTTATTGGCTATATTGCTATCCTTTTGTTTCTATCATTACGCTGCTGTTGGGAAACAAATATACATCATCGGTGGACAGACACACAAGTTGTTGTTACTACCTTTGATTTATGCAGCCAATTTACTTCTTTTTCTGTTATATTAAATGATGGAAAAGTAGTTCTTCCAACAAAGCACTTGCGATCTATTGAGAGAAGAAAACCATCTCAATTGTTTCGGAGAACAATCAGCTATTTAGCCATCACCCTTCTTCTGGCGAGTGACGTTCATCAAAATCCAGGACCTAATTTTAATAAAGACGATGCACGGCCTTTTGGAGTTCACAGACTACAAGGTACTCTCAAACTGCGAGCTCATAATGAGACAAAGGATTTTCATCTGTTTAAAACAGCAAATCATGAGAAACTTTTACGGGATTCGTGTTCAAAGCCCAAAGGTTTATTTATGGGGCATTTAAACATCAGAAGTGTTGCCTCAAAAACTGAACAACTGGAACAGCTGCTTATAAATTCAAACTTTGATTTGCTATGCTTGTCAGAAACGTGGCTGACTGAATCATCACCAAACACTGCATATCTGGTCCCGGGATATAAAGTCTTCAGAAAGGATCGACAATTTGGGAAAGGTGCTGGACTGCTTATGTACGTGAAGGACTGCATTAATTGTAAGGAAATTGAATTTAATACATTAGTGGATATAGAATATATTGTTTTATCTCCATGTATGACATTTACTGTTGTGGGCATATACAGACCTCCTTCATCAAATAGTATGTTCTATGATCATCTGAGAAATCTTTTGAAGGGTTTTGATCGAAATAGAGAGTTAATTTTGGTTGGAGATTTTAATATAAATTGGAATGAGAAGTCAAATAGGAAAAAGCTTCAGGAGATAGTAAGTCATTTTGACCTAGTACAGTTAATTCAGGGCCCTACTAGAATCACCTCATCATCTGAAACTCAAATTGATTTAATATTTAGCAACAAACCAGAAAGAATAACTAAGTCAATAAATTTATTAACAGGGCTATCAGATCATAATCTTATATTAGTGGTAAGAAAATTAACAAAACATAGGTTTTTATATCAACAAGACAAAGAAAATGTGCTAAATATTATACCGAAAAGACTTAAAAATGAATTTGAAGAGGAATTTAAAAAACTAGATTGGAATGAGATTCTGTCTACTGATAATTTAGAAGTTGCCTCTGAGTGTTTAATGGTAACAATTAATAAGATTAAGGGTGAATTTAGTAAAAATGTCACTTTTTCCAGAAAGAAGCAGAATTTGCCTTGGCTAAATGAACAATTATGGAAGTTAATGAGGCAGAGGGACCATGCTTTAAAAATAGCGCTTAAATCAGGGTTAGCTCATGATAGAAGGACATTTCAACACTTACGTAATAAAGTTGTAAAGGAATTGAGAAAAGCGAAAGCAAAATTTTTAATTGACCTTATAAATGATGCTAAGGGGAAGTTTAATTCAAGAAAAACATCAAATTGCCAGTGTATTTAATAATTTTTTTATAGATTCAGTCCAAGATTTAACACAAGGATTTGGTGTGAGAAGCAAGGATATTATATTACCAAATCATGATTTTCCTGTTTTTAATATTTCTGAAGTATCTGAGTCCTATTTCATAAAAATTTTAAGTCAACTTAAGAGTTCTAGGGCTAAGGATGTTTTTGATTGTGATTCTGTATTAGTTAAAAAGTATGCAAATGTTCTTA
Organism: Acrossocheilus wenchowensis; assembly: GCA_029620275.1. Taxonomy (NCBI): domain Eukaryota; kingdom Metazoa; phylum Chordata; class Actinopteri; order Cypriniformes; family Cyprinidae; genus Acrossocheilus; species Acrossocheilus wenchowensis. Next base: position 542,081 of record CM056145.1, read on the forward strand.
GTACACCTATTACTCATTTGGTTAATTTGTCAGTAGAGCAGTGTTATTTTCCAAGTGCCTGGAAGTCAGCAGTAATAGCACCTATATTTAAGACTAATGTAACTAACTATAGACCTATTAGTATTCTACCAGTTGTTTCTAAAGTAATTGAGAAGGTTGTTTGTAATCAGTTAGTGGAGCATTTAAATCTTGGTCATTTTCCATTACATCCTATGCAGTTTGGATTTAGGGCACATCACTCTACGGAGACAGCAAACTGTTATTTTGTTGAACAAATTAAATCAGGTCTTGATAGGGGAGGTGTTGTTGGTGCTGTCTTCCTTGATTTTAAAAAGGCTTTTGATACCGTTAATCATAGTGTTCTTTTGTCTAAATTATCAAGATTTAATTTTTCTGCTAATGCATTAACATGGATGGAGTCATACTTAAGTTTAAGAAAACAATGTACAAGAATTAATGATGCATGCTCTTCATTTCTTGATTGTAATATTGGAGTCCCACAGGGCTCGGTTCTTGGACCGATATTGTTCAGCTTATACATTAATGATCTGCCTATAGTTTGTCCAGAGGTCCAGGTTCAGATGTATGCAGATGATACAGTTGTTTATACTTACGCTAAGACAAAAGAACAAGCTGCTATCAAACCTACTGCTGCATTGAACAAAGTCTCAGATTGGCTCTGTCATTCTTGCCTCGCTCTTAATACGAGTAAAACTGTGGGAATGTATTTTTCGATCAGGAAAGTTGATGAGCGTTGTCCAGATATTTTAGTTAAAGGAGAGGTAATAAATATTGTTGAGCATTTTAAATATTTGGGGATGATTATGGATTCCAATTTAAATTTTAAAAAACATATTAAAAAGGTGTCTAAAAGTACTAGAGCAAGTTTGATGATCTTCAGAAATATTAGGCACCAATTACCTGTGGCTGCTGCTGAACTCTTTATGCATACAATGATCCTCCCTCATTTATCTTATTGTGCTACAAGTTGGTCCCACACAAGTATAACTACGTTAAAACCATTATATACTATCTATAAACGAGCTGTGAAAATTTTAGCTGAAAAGCCAAGGAGTTATCATCACTGCAATATTATTAAAAATGATAAATTATTGACGTTTGATAATTTTTTATTTTTTGCTGATGTGTGTTTGATGTATAAATTATTTCATGATTTTGCACCACCGCCTCTTAAACAATGTGTGACTTTCTGTAAGGACAATATCAGGCAGACTAGGTCATCAGTTAGAGGTGATTGTTCAGCTAAATTTAAGAAAACTGTTTTTGGACAATCAGCTTTTTCAGTTAGAGCAGCAGAAAGATGGAATTTAATACCCGTTTATATTAGAGCGTGTGCAACATTTAGTATTTTTAAAATTACGCTTAAAGTATGGCTTAAGGAAAATCAAATATGTGATCATTGAGTTGATTTTTTATTTTAATGTAGTATGATGTGATATTGTATGTGTTGTATGTATTGTATTGTATTGTTTTGATTGAACTTGGTAATTTTGTAACAACATCCTGCCCAGGGACTGCAGATGCAAATTAGCTTTATAGCTAACTCTGGCACAACAGTTCTGTTGTGCATTGTCCCTGTATAAAAATAAATAAAAGAAAAAAGAAAAAAGAACAACTATCCACCAGAAAAAATCGACTTAATTCAAAGGAAAAACAAGTTTACTGTTGTGACTCCACTGACAGATATATTTTAATTCTGATTCTATTCTATTCTTAATCAACAAAATCAAATCAGTTTTGCTTCCACTTTGATTGATAAGCTAATTAAAAAAGGCCAAATTTGAAATATTTCATATATATTAATTCATATATTTAATTTTACATCATGTTTTCTTTGTGTGTGCGTGTGTGAGTGATTGTGTGTGTGTGTGTGTGTGTGTGTGTGTGTGTGTGTGTGTGTGTGTGTGTGTGTGTGTGTGTGTGAGTGATTGTTTGTGTGTGCGTGTGTGAGTGATTGTGTGTGTGTGTGTGTGTGTGTGTGTGTGTGCGTGTGCGTGTGTGTGTGTGAGTGATTGTTTGTGTGTGTGTGTGAGTGTGTGTGTGTGTGTGTGTGAGTGATTGTTTGTGTGTGCGTGTGTGAGTGATTGTGTGTGTGTGTGTGTGTGTGTGTGTGCGTGTGCGTGTGTGTGTGTGTGAGTGATTGTTTGTGTGTGCGTGTGTGAGTGATTGTGTGTGTGTGTGTGTGGTGTGTGTGTGTGTGTGTGTGTGTGTGTGTGTGTGTGTGTGTGTGTGTGTGAGTGATTGTTTGTGTGTGCGTGTGTGAGTGATTGTGTGTGTGTGTGTGTGTGTGTGTGTGCGTGTGTGAGTGATTGTGTGTGTGTGTGTGTGTGTGTGTGTGTGTGTGTGTGTGTGTGTGTGTGTGTGTGTGTGTGTGTACTGGTTTTTGTGGTTTAGGAGGACAAAATTTGTATAATAACATGGGTATGACAGAGGTATTACAATTTGAAGGTGGTTTATGAGGACACTGTCTATGTCCCCATAAAACAAATGGCTTAAAAAACACACTAAATGGTGGTTTTTTTTTAATCTAAAAATGCAGACAGTCTCCTGTAAGGGGTAGGTTTAGGTGTAGGGTTGGTGTAGGACAATAGCACATACAGTAAGTACAGTATAAAAACCATTACGCCTATGGAGAGTCCCTGTAAACCACTGAAACAAACGTGTGTGTGTGTGTGTGTGTGTGTGTGTGTTACCTCGGGTTGGAGCAGGGCACTCTCTGTGTGTTGACGTTGTCACACAGTGGTTCTCCTCCGTGATATATTCCTGTCCTGACGTAGATCTGTCACACACACACACACACACACACACACACACACACACACACACACACACACACACACACACACACAGATGAATGACTGACACATCTCTCTCTCTCTCTCAGTGTATATGTGTGTGTGTGTGTGTGTGTGTGTGTGTGTGTGTGTGTGTGTGTGTGTGTGTGTGTGTGTGTGTGTGTGTGTCTCACCTTGTCGATGTCTCTGATGTTGACGTTGACGTAGGTGGCACACAGCAGCCGGACTCTCAGGTGTGTGTTGAAGGCCCAGAGTGAGCGCGGGGCCCCGGGGTCGGCTCCGCCGGGGCAGGGGCTGGGCTGAGGTGTGCGCCGGCTGTACGACGGAGCCATGAAGCCGCTGGAGGGCAGCTGACTGTACAGACTATCCTTACTGACCAGCATGAGGTGAGGCAGCCGGCCCAGCGTGATGCAGCTCCTGATGTACTGCACACACACACACACACACACACACACACACACACATACACTCAACCTCAGCCTGTGCTCCACTCACCGGACCTTCATCACTGATTTTTTCAAAATGCTTACACTGTTTTTGAAACTATGGCTCCATTTATCAAAACTCTACACACAAAATCACAAAACGTCACACACACATCTTGCAAAAGCAAACTCTTCTTTGAAAACTATTTTAACTCGCTTTTAAAAATAGTATTTTTGCATAGTAATTACACACAAACAAAATAATTATCTACATACACTCCAAACTACACACAGATGTGAATAATGTAAAACACTGCTGTCGTGTCTTCTGCTTGTTCAGAGAGCAGTGCAGCAGCGGTTTGTCACAGCACTCACATACATGCATACACACTTATACACTGTATATACAGTTCATATGAATGATGAATTTTACAGTTATGCAACTGAACTGAATCAATACTGAACTGACTTGAGCTGTAGAATGACACTATTGACTTGATAGAGCCGCTTTACAGCAGAATGTGAATTTGATGCTATTGTGAAGCTGCCACAGCTGAACCTTGTCAACGTTGACTGTGAATGAATGGCTCAGACCAGTGTCGCCGCCTTGTGGACAAAATAATTAGCACTAAAAAATCAAGGTGCATGCATGAGCTGAGAGTATGCATGTTCAGAAATAGGGCACATATACTAAGATTATGATGAAATGCATATAAACTGTGTACTGAGAGCTTAAAGGGTAGTTCACTAAGAAGGTTCATTAAGAATGTTGGTTACCAAACAGTTGACGGTAGCCATTGACTTCCATAGTATGGAAAAAAATATGATGGAAGTCAATGGCTACCGTCAACTGTTTGGTAACCAACATTCTTAATAATATCTTCTTTTGTGTTTAGCAGAAGACAGAAACTCATACAGGTCGAGTGAGTAAACGATGACAGAATTTTCATTTTTGGGTGAACTATCACTTTAAGGGTCAGAGAAGGCAGAAAATGGTTGAGAAACATGACGTCATGGCAGGTCACATTAGAATAACATGGAGAACGACTACAGCTGCACAATAAATTGTATTTTAAATGTGATCGCAATTATTGCTTCTCTCAGTTGTTTAAGCATAATTGTCTATGATATTGATAGGGTGGTTTACCCTGAGGTTTTTTTGTTTGTCTGTTTTTTTGACATTTGCATTATCTTACATTGGTAACAAGCCTCCACATGGATGTGTTTGTTTGCCAGATATTAACACTTTAGTCCCCCAAGTAGTGTGGAAGCCCATTATCTGCTACTGAATAAAAAAATAAATAAAAAGGTAATTGTGATTTTTTTTATCGCAAAATCCAGACTTTTTTTCTCAAAATTGTGAGATATAAACTTTCAATTGTGAGAAAAAGGTTGATATAGAGAGCGTTGAGGAACAGCCCCCTCAGTCCCCCTCCCTCAGTATGGATGCTTCACCCCGAGGTGGTGAAGCAGATATGGAGAGTTTTTGGCCAGGCTCAGGTGGATCTGGACTCTGGTTCTCTCTGACTCCTCCAGCTCCGCTGGGGCTGGATGCTCTGGTACAGACTTGGCCGAGGCTTCGTCTGTACGCTCCATGGGAGACTCCCATCAGGAGGGATCTCCTCTCACAGGCGGAGGGTATGATCCTTCACCCCCGCCCGGAACTGTGGAAGCCGTGGACCATCCGTCTTTCGGATGAGACGTTAAACCGAGGTCCTGACTCTCTGTGGTCACTAAAAATCCCAGGACACTCATTGTAAAAGTGTAGGGGTGTAACCCCGGTGTCCTGGCCCAATTGCCTCCACTGGCCCCTGTCTATCATGGCCTCCTAATAATCCCCATCCACTCTCTCTCCTCTCCACCTGTAGCTGGTGTGTGGTGAGCGCACTGGTGCCGTTGTCCTGTGGCTGCCGTCGCATCATCCAAGTGGATGCTGCACACTGGTGGTGGTTGAGGAGAGACCCCCCCCATGATTGTAAAGCGCTTTGGGTGTATAGCAATACACAATAAAGCGCTATATAAAAATGCTTCATTCATTCATTCATTCATCCTCCAATCTAGAGCTCCTTCAACGAGGAAACTGTACGCCCCGAAGTGGAGACTCTTACAGTGGTACAGTGCTGGAGTTCTTGCAGGCCCGTTTCTCCACAGACCCCACCCTGAAGGTCTACGTGGTGGCTATAGCGGCCTACCACGCCCCTCTTGGTGGCTTTTCAATGGGCAAGAACCCTCTGGTTACACATTTCCTCCACGGTGTGATGAGGCTGAGGCCTCCTTGGGACCTTGCTGTGGTGCTAGAAGCTCTCTGTAGGCCTCCCTTTGAGCCTATCAAGGAGATATCCGATCATCTTCTTACATTAAAGACTGTTTTTCTTCTGGTGATTTCTTCTCTTAAGAAAGCTGGGGATCTGCAGGCCCTCTCAGTGGCCCCTTCCTATCTTAACTTTGCGTCCGGTCTGGCCAAAGCATTTCTGTACCCTCGAGTGGGGTATATCCCTAAGGTTCCCTCCTCTACACCACGGCCTGTCGTACTCCAGGCTTTCTGTCCTCCTCCCTTCAGGGAGCCCGACCAGCAGAAGCTTAATTTTATGTGTCCAGTGCGAGCACTGCCCTGTGGAGGAGGGCGGACCGACTGCTAGTATGCTATGGTCCCCCTAAGAGAGGTCATCCTGCTTCCAAGCAGACCCTCAGCCGATGGATAGTTGATGCCGTTTCTGTTGTCTATGAGTCCTCTGATCTCACCTCACCTTTGGGGGTCAAGGCTCACTATACGAGAAGTGTGGCGGCCTCGAAGGCCTTTCTGGCAGGTGTGTCTATGTAGGACATCTGCAGCGCTGCAGGGTGGTCCACGCCACTAGACAGGGATTTGCAAGTCCGGTAGCGTGGACATCTCGTTCCCCTAGCGTTTTCAGACGCAGCTTGAGTTCCTGAAGGGGAACATCCCAGGTTATGTATGTAACCATGGTTCTCCAAAGGAACAAGACACTGATAAGATCTCCCTTATTGGTACAAATAAAGTGCAGCCATGACTGTGGAAACTTTTACATTTGAAAGGATACTATGGCAAAGTTATCGCTTCCTTATTCAAATTGTTTTTTTAATGAATAGATGACTGACCTGAAGAATGAAAACTATATCATACACTTGGAGAATTATGAGCTATATCACCGCTTATCAACACTAGGGGTGTGACCACACACTTGGCTCATGAGATGAGACAAAATACAGATACTTGGTTCACCAGAACAAGACAATATTTCAATACTATTTTTATAAAAATATTTGTCTTTTAATCACACAAAGGAAAACAGCACAGTAATATTTTGTAACTAATCTAGTGTCACGGATCCATCTGCCATTCCTCACCACGTCTTCACTGAGCACCCTCACCGGAGTCCTAATCACCTGCACCTGCTCCTAATCACCACAGCCACTTACCAACAGCATAAAAGCACACGCCACTGTTCACTCGAGTTCCGATCTCATAACTACGACGTGGACTCTACTCCCTACGATCTACGTGCTGAGTATTTGCATCGCTGAGTATAACCATTTATTCCTCTTCTTGTTCAATAAACGTCAACTTGTTATCACTCACCACGGTGTCCGGCCATGCATGTTACAGAAGATTGGACCTTAACCGAGACGGACTCGACGATGGCGGAGGAAAGGCTGTGGGGTTTGCGGCAGGCCGGTCGGAGATTGGAGCGGTATGTGGAGGACTTCTGTGAGCTAGTTCACCAGCTGAACTGGTGCGACGCCGCTCTTGGTGCATGCTTTCTGATGGGGCTGGACGATGACACGATCCGTTGCGATCTTCCTTCCTCGGAGTTTCCCCTGATCGAATTGATTAATCTTGTGCTCTTTTTAAATGGCTCCGAATTTGAAGTCCATGAAGTCAAGGACCCTCGTAAGTCTCGTCGTCCAGCCCACTCAGAATCACGCCGCATCGCGCCAGCTCACCTCATGCCCAGAACCCCCACATATCGCACCAATGGCTCGGACCGCCTGCCCGAACCCAAATACCCCCGTGTTCTCCATAATACCTCCCTCGTCCTCAGCTCTAGTAACCTGCCGCAGCCAAAAAGGAGTATGGCAAGCCCGCTGACGGAGACTCAAGTGCCTATAGGGGTTTTGGTGGAGTATGAGGGGATGTCGTGCCCGCCAGTACCTGCTCCTCGTAAGTGTCCACCAGTGCCAGCTCCTCCAGAGCGCCCCCAAGAGTCTCCGCTGGTTCCGTCCAGCTCCGCGCTGCCCGAGCGCCGCCAAGAGCCCGCGCTACCCGAGCACCGCCAAAAGCCCGCGCCTCCAGAATGCCCACCAGATTCCTTCCAGAGGCTAAAGGTCCCTAATTTCATCCTAAAAAAATTTTTTTGGGGGGAGGGGGCGCTATATACTGGTGGTCCTGATGGCCATAGTGGCCATACTCGGGACCTTGGTCAGGGCCACTATGGCCTCTCAATCATGGCCCCCTGAAGGGTCGACCCTGCCATGGCCGCCCGAGTCCCCAGACCCGCCATGACCTCCCAGAGTCTTCTGTTCCACCCTGGATGCCTCCCCTGTATTCCCTGTCCTGCACCGGCTTCCAGGGGACCCACCCCCCTCCCCAGTGGTATTGTTACGGCATGGGACGCGCCTTCCGGGAGGGGGAGGTACTTTCATGGATCCGTCTGCCATTCCTCACCACGTCTTCACTGAGCACCCTCACCGGAGTCCTAATCACCTGCACCTGCTCCTGATCACCACAGCCACTTACCCACAGCATAAAAGCACACGCCACTGTTCAATCGAGTTCCGATCTCGTAACTACAACGTGGACTCTACTCCCTACGATCTACGTGCTGAGTATTTGCATCGCTGAGTATAACCATTTATTCCTCTTCTTGTTCAATAAACGTCACCTTGTTATCACTCACCTCTGTGTCCGGCCATGCATGTTACATCTAGGGCTGTAACTAATGAATATTTTGGTAATCAAGTAATCTACTGATTATTTTGAGAATTGAGTAATCTGATATTTTTTAATAATACAAATAGACCTAAAAGTCTAAAAGTCAAGAGATTGTTTTATCAAAAAAATTAACACTAATTTCATATATACTGCCTTTTAAAAATTCAAGCACTTTAAGCACCTTGTACGAACCCTGTATATGTGACCAAAATGCTGCCAGCTTTTTTTTGACTAAAAAAGCAAACTCAAAAAAGACGGCAAGTGTGAACACGGCCTAATGGTGACAGAGCAGAGCCCAGACTGGCACCTTGTACTGGCTGAGGGGGTATTTCTCCAGGAGATACTCGTCGCAGCCGCACACTTTGAGCATGTACTGGCCCTGGTACTCCTGCACACAGAGCCGCAGCTGCTGCGCTGACAGATGCATGCTGCGCGTCTTCTTGCGGATGGCCTCTGCGATCAGCTGCTCCGGCAGAGAGTCGTGCGCGATCTTCAGCGTGTATTTCTGCTTGGAGTTGGACGGGGACACGATCACCCAGATGGTGACGATCAGACGGCCTGCGGAGAGACAGACGGACGCAGACGGGTGAGGCAGCAGCATGACGCAGACGCAGACCAGACCTGCACCAATCTGAATAAACTGATAATCACGAGATCACGACTCTGCCGCGATTCCGAACTAAACAAAATAATGCGTGACAAAATATTATTGCTGCAGTCTATTTACAGTTTTTTTCAGCTGCTTGCACACATTTTCAAAACTTTGCCTCTTTTTTTCCAAACTTTACACACAAATCCAAGAATTGCACACAAAATGCAAAATGCCTCGCATCTCTTGCAAAATGAAGCACTGCTTTCAAAATATCACAAACACATCTCAAAAGCAAACATTTGCAAACGCCATAATATTAATTCCTGTTAGATTTGTGTGTGTTACATAGAGAATTGAGTGTTGTATTTTGCAAAAAGTGTTTTATGAAATTGAAAACTGAGTCAAAGGCTGAGAATTAGTGTCTGGTTTTGTAGATTTGGTGTGTGCTTCTGCTGTTTGAGCGTCAGCTTTCAGAAACTGTGTGACAAGGAAAGATTTAGTGTGTAGCAGCTGAAAAAAACTGTAAAGATGGCAAAAAATATTTTCTTCCTTAGTATTTCTGTCTTGTTTTCTAGTATAAATATCTAAAAATTCTTGAATCAGGATGCATTTACTTTTGTCTTGTTTTTTGAAAATATCATCCAAATTTGTTTTGTTTTTGCTTAAAACAAGCAAAAATGTCTGTCAATGGGGCAAGAAAAGTAATCTTAATTCAAAGGTTAAGCAAGATTATTTTTCTTACCTCATCATTTTTGCAAGTGTTTAATTAATTTGAATGAATTATTGAACATTTTTAATATATATGTATTTAAAATATAATATATTTAATACACCAATTTTTAATACTGAAATTATGAAAAAGTGGTTTGAGTCAATGACTCACTCATAAATACTTCACTTGTATCATTACTGGATGAATCAGTGTTTTTGAACGAATCTGTTGAATGAATGATTCAATGACAAACACATTTTTTAACAGTCACTTGTCTCCACCAGATTGCGATCTTTTCACGATGAATCGGTCAGACGCACCTTTGTCGAGTTTGCTGTAGATGTGCTGCGGCAGGTCAGCGGATGACTCCACGTTGGGAGGATAGACGTAGAGCGCCTGGGTGTGTGCGCCTCCTCCCTCGCGCTCCTCCACCGCCTCCCTGCACACGCTCAGAATGTTCCTCCGGAAGTCCTGCACCTCCGGGTCCTTCACCAGCTCGAACTCACAGATCGGCATGCCTATGGCGAAACCTGAGAACACACGCACACGCACGCGCACACACACACACACACACACACACACACACAGACACACACATCACCAGCATTTACACAAAACTAGCTGGCTCTGATTAAAATCGAGTGCTTTATTTGACAAGCCCCTCGATTCTATTACTGACACACTGCATAATTGTTTCTTAACTTTAAAGGTGAACTATTCTGCCCCTTTTTACAAAAATAAGTTTCTGTTATCCCCAGAGTTTGTATGTGAAGTTTTAGCTAACAGTTCATTTTTTATAGCTTGTTAAAATTGCCACTTTTAGGGTATGAGCCAAAACATGCTGTTTTTGTGTTTGTCCCTTTAAATGCAAATGAGCTGGTGCTCCGGCCCCTTTCAGAAGAGGGCGGAGCTTCAAGAACTCAA
>CM056145.1:557500-562500 GCA_029620275.1 Acrossocheilus wenchowensis
TCGACAAGTAAAGTCACACCGTAATGATACCCATGCAAATCATTAGCTAATGATTAATTAAAGCAGACAGCTGGAAGCTGGAAAGCATGCTTGAATCCAGTGTGGTAATTAACACATGAATTTATACGATTACTTAATATAATTTGACATTAGGGAATTAATACTTTATGACACCTTTAACTAATAACAATTTATTGATTACTTAATCTATGAATCATATCGAATGTTCATTAGTTTCTGATGCAGTAATCATTAATAAATGGTTTAGTTCTTCATGAGTTATACATTAACACATGATTATCTGTGCATTAGTTAAGCATGAATTAATGCATATTAGTGTCACCGTGTTGTAAAGTGTTACCGGTTAATTAATTATTTTGTCTTTTCTCGTCTAGAGTATTGTAACGTCCTTCTTATTGGAGTCTCGTTATCTTGTATTAACAAACGTTAATTCTGTCAGGGCCGGGGTTGTTGATCATGTAACTGCTGTCGTGGCTTCTCGTTAGATTGTGTATTGATTATAAAGTTCTGATGTTAACACACAAGGCTGAGCTTCTCAGAGCGGTCTTTCAGTCGTTCCTGAAACACGGCTGTGCTCCGGGCTGATTTTCATCACACGCCCCAAACTGGGATTCTCTCCCAGCCGACATCAGGGAAGCAAATTCATTACGTATTTTTAAATCTCGTCTTAAAACTTTTTATTTCAGTCTTGCTTTTAACTGATTGTTATTCTGTATCTTTTGTTTTACTTCGGATTGTTGTGTTTGCTTGCGTTGTAAAGCGCTTTGAGAAAACACCCTTTTAAAGGCGCTATACCAAATAAAATTTATTATTATTATTATCACACTGCAAAAAAAAAAAAAATTTAAATATTGCAAAAAATATTTAAAATAAAATAGTGACTTAAGATATATTATCTTGTTTTCTGAAACAAAAATATCTGTTAATGGGGTAAGAAAATAATCTTAATTCAAAGGCTAAACAAGATTAAATTAATCATTTTTTTGCAGTGCAGAAACATCTCCTCATGTCTTCTGTCTCTGATGATGGTTCAGAGTGTTTTATCCAGTAAAAGCTCTGTTAGGGTAATTGTACAAGCGTCCAGCTTCATATGTTGTCAGATCTGGACTGATTTTGATCAAGTAAGCGTCAGAATAACTGCAGTCATGTCTCCAGATGAACTCTTACTGGACTGAAGCAGCTCAGCTTTAATCATTTTCTAGAAACATCAGCGCGTCTCAAATCTGATCATCAGGATCTTCTGAGGAGCTTTACTTTCACTGTTCCTCAGCGGAGGAATGATCTTCATCTCACATCTTCTGAGGAGCTTTACTTCTTCAAGCATTGCATTGGGGTAAACGTACTCATAAAGCTCACTTCCATTTCTGAGATCAGATTATAAAAAGAAAGAATAATGTATGATCTACTTGAGGTCTTGATCAGTTGATATGTTTGTTATTATAAAGCTCCTGTAATCTGAAGTCGATCGGATCATCGCACGCTAAAAACATTCAGCAAAAGAGGAGCACCTTAAAAGTGTGTTTTTTAGACGTTTAAGCCTTTATTTTGGGTAAGTTTCACTACTTTCTGTAAAATGAAGAGATTAATGTTCAGACGTTTGTATATTATAACCTGGAGCCTGGATGTGTGAAATAATGACATCAGATCCAAAAGATAGTTTTAGTAACGCAGCACAGACGCTACAGAACACCGTTAGTTGACTCGCTGTATGAGATCGAGTGCTACGCTAATATAATACTCCACAGCATCACTGACGCTAATATAATACTCCACAGCATCACTGACGCTAATATAATACTGCACAGCATCACTGACGCTAATATAATACTCCACAGCATCACTGACGCTAATATAATACTCCACCGCAGCACTGACGCTAATATAATACTCCACAGCAGCACTGACGCTAATATAATACTCCACAGCAGCACTGACGCTAATATAATACTCCACAGCATCACTGACGCTAATATAATACTCCACCGCAGCACTGACTCTAATATAATACTCCACAGCATCACTGACGCTAATATAATACTCCACCGCATCACTGACGCTAATATAATACTCCACCGCAGCACTGACGCTAATATAATACTCCACAGCAGCACTGACGCTAATATAATACTCCACAGCATCACTGACTCTAATATAATACTGCACAGCATCACTGACGCTAATATAATACTCCACAGCATCACTGACGCTAATATAATACTCCACCGCAGCACTGACGCTAATATAATACTCCACAGCATCACTGACGCTAATATAATACTCCACCGCATCACTGACGCTAATATAATACTCCACCGCATCACTGACGCTAATATAATACTCCACCGCATCACTGACGCTAATATAATACTGCACAGCATCACTGACGCTAATATAATACTCCACAGCATCACTGACGCTAATATAATACTCCACAGCATCACTGACGCTAATATAATACTCCACAGCATCACTGACGCTAATATAATACTCCACCGCAGCACTGACGCTAATATAATACTCCACCGCATCACTGACGCTAATATAATACTCCACCGCATCACTGACGCTAATATAATACTCCACAGCATCACTGACGCTAATATAATACTGCACAGCATCACTGACGCTAATATAATACTGCACAGCATCACTGACGCTAATATAATACTGCACAGCATCACTGACGCTAATATAATACTCCACCGCATCACTGACGCTAATATAATACTCCACAGCATCACTGACGCTAATATAATACTCCACCGCAGCACTGACGCTAATATAATACTCCACCGCATCACTGACGCTAATATAATACTCCACCGCATCACTGACGCTAATATAATACTCCACAGCATCACTGACGCTAATATAATACTGCACAGCATCACTGACGCTAATATAATACTGCACAGCATCACTGACGCTAATATAATACTGCACAGCATCACTGACGCTAATATAATACTCCACCGCATCACTGACGCTAATATAATACTCCACCGCATCACTGACGCTAATATAATACTCCACCGCAGCACTGACGCTAATATAATACTCCACAGCATCACTGACGCTAATATAATACTCCACAGCATCACTGACGCTAATATAATACTCCACAGCATCACTGACGCTAATATAATACTCCACAGCATCACTGACGCTAATATAATACTCCACAGCATCACTGACGCTAATATAATACTCCACCGCAGCACTGACGCTAATATAATACTCCACCGCATCACTGACGCTAATATAATACTGCACAGCATCACTGACGCTAATATAATACTGCACAGCATCACTGACGCTAATATAATACTGCACAGCATCACTGACGCTAATATAATACTCCACCGCATCACTGACGCTAATATAATACTCCACCGCATCACTGACGCTAATATAATACTCCACCGCATCACTGACGCTAATATAATACTCCACAGCATCACTGACGCTAATATAATACTCCACCGCATCACTGACTCTAATATAATACTCCACAGCAGCACTGACGCTAATATAATACTCCACAGCATCACTGACGCTAATATAATACTCCACAGCATCACTGACGCTAATATAATACTCCACCGCAGCACTGACGCTAATATAATACTCCACCGCATCACTGACGCTAATATAATACTGCACAGCATCACTGACGCTAATATAATACTGCACAGCATCACTGACGCTAATATAATACTGCACAGCATCACTGACGCTAATATAATACTCCACCGCATCACTGACGCTAATATAATACTCCACCGCATCACTGACGCTAATATAATACTCCACAGCATCACTGACGCTAATATAATACTCCACAGCATCACTGACGCTAATATAATACTCCACCGCATCACTGACTCTAATATAATACTCCACAGCAGCACTGACGCTAATATAATACTCCACAGCATCACTGACGCTAATATAATACTCCACAGCATCACTGACGCTAATATAATACTCCACCGCATCACTGACTCTAATATAATACTCCACAGCATCACTGACGCTAATATAATACTCCACAGCATCACTGACTCGTACTGTTACATCCGTAATATCATAAATCTACAGTTTATTGCTGGTCTGTGGTTTTACAGTGCTGTCATTTGTAAAGATTGTATATTATTTTAAGGTGAGCTTAAAGCTGCACGACTGTGAAAATCACAGCTTCAGTCTGACATCAGTGAGAAAAAGTGTAATTTCATAGATATTGTTAATAATAGTTGTTCATATTAAAATATGTATGAACTTAATACATGACCTAGACTATTTATTTAACAAAATCCTGTCATTTTAATAAATATTAAGTGAAATATATTATAAATTGTTGCTGCTCCATTAATCTGTGTCTCTCTTTAAACTCTTCCACACTGACGTCTGTAAATACTTCATAAACACACTTTAAATATTAAAAGTTAATATTAAAGTTAATAGATTTTCTGTGGATTCTGGCTCTGATCTCTGGCTTCTCCAGACTGTAAATCTGAGGTAAATACTTCATAAACACACTTCATATATTAACTGATGGCTGTCACTTTAAGTTCAGTTCATCTATCTTTAATTCGATTAGTTTTCGGATGAATTGGCGGCTTGCGTCAGCTTCTCCAGACTGTAAACCTGAGGTAAATCATGCCGTGTTCTCCAGTCATAAGAGAATATAATCTGAGGATCATAATGAGCTGTTTCTGTCTTCATCTCCGTGAATGAAGTGTTTTATTGGTTGTTTTATCTGATTGTTGAATGTTCTTCAGCTGAACGTGGACTATAGATGATGATATGTGTTTAAATCACACTTCATGATGAATATACACCTGATCGATTGAACACCTTGCTGCTTGAGTTTAGTGTTCTGTGTTTCTGTGACTGACTGTGTGCCTTCAACAATATATATTTACAATTATTCTTTAAAAACGTTCCTTAAAGTAAACAATAATTTCTAATAAAGCATG
>CM056145.1:570000-580000 GCA_029620275.1 Acrossocheilus wenchowensis
GAGAGAGTGATAGAGAGATAGAGAGATGAGTTTGAATAGAAATAGCTCAAAGGGAAGTCTGATTGAGTCTAAAGGGCTTCTGTGTGTTTAGATTTGAATTGTGATTTGATTTTTTTTAATTTTTAATCTAAGTGGGATCAGTTAGAAAAGATACATCACACCCGGCGAGATCAGTCTGAAGATCTGGGAGTCTGTAGAGTTAAAGCTCTCGGAGGAGAAGCAGTCGGACATTTCACTCTCAGAAGAAGAAGAATCAGTTTAAATAGCATTTCAAGCTGGCTTTCTCAAGTAATAATAGTCTTAATAATTAATCAATACTGTGATTTAAGTTATTTAGTCACATTTGTTGATGCAGCAAAATGAGCATATTCACAATATCACACCACTTCAAACATCTTATTGAATAAGTTATTTTGTTAAACGTTTTAGAGTTTTTTTGTCCATACATATAAAGACTATGTTGTTTAACTCATGCATTCTTCAGAATATCTTCTTCATGTTCCACAGGTTTGATCCTTGTTTGATGGATTCTTCCTTTAAGCAAAGACATGCAGAACAGAAAGATTCAACATGATCTTCAAAAAAAAAAAAGTCTTAAATAAGAGCCAGAAATGACTGAGACTCCAAACAAATGCTGTTTGTGTCTTAAAGATTTCTGGTCAAACATGAGATGTGTGTTTTACGGATCTCTGAGAGGCTTTACACTGTTTGTATTCCTGCCGAAAAAAACAATAGAAACCATCACAGAAATATGGTTTCACTACAAATACCATCACATCAACTTCATTAAACCATTAAATAATGGTATTGTGTAGTGTGTTTCGGGACATATTCCATCAGGATTGATTAGTTTTAACCAGCCACCGGTAGAAGGAGAGCAGTCCCAGCAGAGACCCGCAGGCTCCGTTACAGTCTCCAGGCCCTTCAGAACCAGCTCAACATTACTAGATTCATGATGGCCTCTTGTTCTTTCAGCAGGGATGTAAGAGGAAAAAATCAAGCTTTTGGTAAGTCTTAACAGCCTATAAATCATAATTATGAGATAAAAAAGACTTTAGAAGTCGAAATTCTGACAGTCATAATTATGAGATTAAAATTTCATAAACATTTCAATCGTTACATGCTGTTCAGACATTGTCAATAATAATCATCTGAATTTGAACAATCTGAGTTTGTCTACAGAAGCAAGCAGCTGACGTGACGGACGGCCAGCAGGTGAAGTCCTGAAGCAGCTGTTCTGGTGCTGTCTGACAGTATAAACACTGAGCACCAAAACAGACTCTTCATTTTATTCCAGCTGGAACCATGGATGAATTAAAGCTTAATTAATTCTGCATTAATTGCTCCCCCTCGTCGTGTCACACGTGTTAGAGCTTCTCTCCGAACACAAACAGAGATCTTTCTGATGAAATCCGAGAGCTTTCTCTTCAGCTGCAACACAGCTGACACATTCCCAGCCCAGAGCGCGACAGACAACGCGAGTGCTTTGTTTGCACTTAATAAAATACATTATTTAATGATATAATGACATGGATTAGTTGATGTCTTTCCTGCCGGATCTTGAAGATATCTTAATTAATGTTCTGAAGACAAACGGAGATCTTACAGGAGTGGACTGACACGAGGGTGAGTAACAACTGATTTCTTTATGTGTGTGAACTCGCCCGGATCCAGTATGATTCATAGGAAGTAGGAAATAATAATATATAACTTTTTTTTTGAAAGAACACAATATACAAAATAAAAATGATATGGTATTTGTGTGTACAGGTGTGTTAATGCAAGGAAATGTAAATAAGAAGATTGGTGTGTTAAATAAATGCATGTAGGCCTGTAAACAGTGCTGTGTTCCAAGAAAGATATTGTATTATCTGATAATAAAATAAACTAGTTGATTAAGTATTTTGAGTATTTCAAATACAAAATACTGCCTCTCAAAGTATTTAATTACACATTACTTTTTTGTCCAGCAAAATTCAAATTTCAAAAACATTTAATTAAAATACTGCCTGTCTCTGCATCATCACAGCTAGCTAATACTGGAAGTAGTAACGCTAGCCTCTCTTTCTTCTTCTTCTCTAAATACAGCACAGCTGAAACGATGTGATGGGGAACTATATATTGTTTTGCTCCTGACTGAACCTTGGATCAAGATCACATTTCTTCTGGAGCCTTCTGAGGAAAAAAAAAGAAGAAAAAAAGTTTTGCAACAGGTTGGACTCCATTTCCCAGAATTCCCCCTTCTCCTGCAGAAATGAGGGAGGGTCTCTTTAAAACTCGCCGTCTGCATTAAATTCTCACATTGCATAATGTCACCGTCACATAACGCGTGTTTTCACCGTTATTCGGTCGCTAGTCGCTGTTTAAGCGTCGGTTTAGCGCTGAGGAACTCAGTCAGGGCTTGTTTACACATGCGACGGGCGTCTGTGTCAAGTTCCTGACTGCTCGCTGAAGCAGCACGATGGGATTTCCCACAGATATAAATTCTAATTAAACATAAAAGGTCGTTTTTGTGTTCAGCGGGTTATATTTGTTGATATCGATGATAGTGATTAGTTTGTGTCGGGTCAGCGCAGGCAGTCCGCTGGATACCTATTCAGCGAGGAGGGGCGGTGACCGAGAGCACATGCCTTCGCTCTGAGCTTCGCCATTGGTCGTTCAGGGAGCCTTAGCGTATATCCTGCTTTCTGATTGGCGGGCGCGGCTGTCCGTCAGTCTCGGTCCGCGCTGGCGTATATAAGCGCGCGAGTCTGCTGTGCCACAGCGCGAGATGGAGCAGCGCGAGCTCGCGCACTTGTGAATAATCGAGAGAGCAAAATCTGTTTTTAATCGTCACTATCTAAGAGTACATCTCATATTTACAGTAGCTCAGTACAGGTTTGTATGCGGCTCAGTGAGCGCTTTATATAGTGTGCCGTGTGAGGTATTTTTGTGTGAGTTTCGCGCGCGTATTTACTCACAGCGCGAGAAAGGCGGAGAAACGATCACGCTTAGTAGTGTGTGTGTGTGTGTGTGTGTGAGAGGTAACGTACGTGTGTGTTTGTGTCGGATAGGGGCGGGAGGGATTGTCTGCATTATTCATGAGCAGTGCGGTGGATCCTCCTAGGGGGCGTGGTTATTAAACTTAGCGTGGCGTTGTGAGTTGAGTGACAGATGTGACACGTGGGTCACAAGCACATTAATGCAACAAAAACTACACTGACTAGTCAAGTAAGTATGAAGAGTTAAAATGACTGTGAAACATTTTATTGGATTGTTTTTAATGTGAATAGACAACGGTTTTATTCAGAGGTGTGTTTAACTAATATATTTAAAAATGTATCACCTGAATATATTTTAGAATGTTTGTGTAGTGTAGAACTGAAATGTCTTTTATACCTTGTGTAATTTATTCTGTTGTTTTCCTGCAGTCGTGTTATTAGAGGCTGATGGATGTGCGCCGTGATGTCTGTTCAGAGTGAGCTTCCGGCCGCTGGTGGGGCGAGTTTGCACACCCGTCCTCCGCCCGCCGCCATCCAGGATGAGGTGAGCGCTAACATGGTGCTAACCGAACTCGCCGGCAATCACGTGACCCCGCAGGACAGCGACGCGGCGACGCTACACGCCGAGCCGATCAAAAATGGCCTGCAGACGCAGAAACTGAGCAAGCGGCGCTACACCGTGAGCGTAGGCTTCAAACACCCGAGTCTCAGTAAACGCAGACGCCGCGCAAACTCCGAATGTGACCCGGTTCTGCCCTCCAACTTCCTGCTGGGCGGGAACATCTTCGACCCGCTGAATCTCAACAGTCTATTGGACGAGGAGGTCAGTAAGGTGCTTAACGCCCAGACGCCCAAATCCTCGCCGCTTCCCAGGAAAAGCAGAGACCCGGTGGAGATCCTGATTCCTAAAGACATCACTGACCCTCTGAATCTGAGCGGACGCGGCGGAGACTCAGCGGCGGGCGTCTTGGTGTCGCCTTTAAAGAGCCGGCGCCGACATCGCAACCGACACCATCCAGGAGCGACCGCTGAGCCTTCGGATGGCGAGAGGTCAAAGGTCAACGACGGGTCGGGCGTGTCCGTTAGTTTGGACAAGCCTGTAGAGGCATCACCGCGTTCTTACGAACTCAACACGTCAATCAACTGCCGTGACGAAGTGGTGCCGCCCCTTCTCCCGCGGCGACGGTCACACCCCTCCTCGTTAAGCTCCGCCCCCCAGGCGCAGCCATCCAAACACAGGAAGCGCAGACGAACCAACAGCCGTTCGGACCGCCTGTCCATCACACCGACTAAACAGACAGTTGCGCACAGCCAGACGTTCCACACTCCTGTTGTGGGTGGAGTCAGTGGAGCTCCGCCTCCAGGGGTGGAGAAAACCCTGCACAAGACACCCCGCACGTTCCAGTACGGGAGCTACAGCCGTTACTATGGTTACCGCACACCGTCGCCGAGCACAGACCCGCGCTTGGCCGTGTTTAGACCCGAGTGGTTCCGCGGGAAGAAGGTCCTGGATGTGGGCTGCAGCACGGGTCATGTGACCCTCACCATCGCCGGGCACTGGAGCCCCGAGCGCGTGCTGGGCATCGACATCGACGGAGCGCTGGTGCGCATCGCCCGCCAGAACCTGCGCTACTTCCTGTCCGAGATGCCCGGGTCAAGCGACGGGCCGCCGGGTGAGGGGTCAGAGGTCAGAGGTCAGATGGGGTTGGCGCCTCTGATGGGCGTGGAGCTGGAGCAGGGTCAGGCGTTACGCAGGTTTCCTGTGTCCTTCATGCGCTGCCGTGGACCCATCGCCGCTCCTCCCATAATGCCTCACACCCCCGGCCTGTTCCCCTCCAACGTCTACTTCCTGAAGGTAACGTGAGTGTGTGTGTGTGTGTGTGTGTGTGCGTGTGTGTCTGTGAGAGTGTGTGTGTGTATGAGAGAGAGAGAGAGTGTGTGTGTGTGTGTGTGTATCTTTGTGCCGGTTTGAGTTTCAGACCATCGGAGTGAGTACAATCTTCTAAAGTGAGGACATTTTGGCCGGTCCTCACTTTCTGGGACCCTTTTAAAGGCCTGTTTGAGGGTCAAGATTGGGTTTTAGGGGTCAGGTTATAATTGGGTAAAGGGTAGGTTTAGGGTCAGGGTTTGGGTGAGACACTTAGTTCTGAAGATTAGGGTCAGGAGCTGGAGATCTCATTGTGTCAATGTATGTCCTCACTAAGATAGCTATACAGAGGTGTGTGTGTGTGTGTGTGTGTGTGTGTGTGTGTGTGCGTGTGTATGTGCATGGTTTTTGTGACAAATCAGGACATAAATGTGTATAATGACGAGGGTATGACAGGTATTACAAGAAGGTGACTTTTCAGGACATTACTCCATGTCCCCACTTTTCAAAACGCTTATAAATCACACAGAATGGAGTGTATTGAGAATCTGAAATAGCAGACAGTCTCCTGTAAGGGGTAGGTTTAGGTGTAGGGTTGGTGTAGGACAATAGCACATACAGTAAGTACAGTATACAAACCATTACACCTATGGAGAGTCCCCACTTTACACAAAAATAAACATGAGTGTGTGTGTGTGTGTTCGTGTGTTCAGGGCGACTATGTGCCGGACAGTGACGAGGCGGCGATGTCTCAGTGTGCGGAGTACGATGTCATTCTGTGTCTGAGTTTGACCAAGTGGGTTCATCTGAACTACGGTGACGCTGGAATCCAGAGACTGTTTCACCGCATCTACAGACACCTGTTACCTGGAGGAGTGCTGATCCTCGAACCCCAGCCCTGGAGCTCCTACAGCCGCCGCAAGAGACTCACGGTAACACACACACACACACACACACACACACACACACACACGCATACATCGGAGCTCCTACAGCCGCCGCAAGAGACTAACAGCTGAAAGAGTTTGATATAGTGAGAATACAGAGGAAAAAATTGTTTGTTTTTTTAAAATATGAATTTGCAGCAGATGCTGATATTTCTATGATGAGATTCTGCTGCTTGTGATGTAAATCAGTGAGATGTTTATAACAGCGCAGCAGATACTGACATTAAAGGATCTAAATATCAGTCTGTATCTCCAGTAATATCTCAGTCAGATGAGACTGAAATGATCCAAACATATAATGCAGTGCTGATGAGAGATGAAGAAATAAAGCTCCTCAGAAGATGTGAGATGAAGATCGTTCCTCCGCTGAGGAACAGTGAGAGTAAAGCTCCTCAGAAGATCCTGATGATCAGATTTGAGACGCGCTGATGTTTCTAGAAAATGATTAAAGCTGAGCTGCTTCAGTCCAGTAAGAGTTCATCTGGAGACATGACTGCAGTTATTCTGACGCTTACTTGATCAAAATCAGTCCAGATCTGACAACATATGAAGCTGGACGCTTGTACAATTACACTAACAGAGCTTTTACTGGATAAAACTGTCAATTGTTCTAGTTTTATTATATATATGAATGAAGTCCATGTGTTTTGATTGGCCAGATCATTTTGTGCATTTGCATGCAGTGATGTGTTACTCATGCTGCGTTTCAATGTGCATACTTACACTACGCCCTTAAAGTATGTACTCTTCTGGTGAAGAAAAAGTACACACTTCTGAGTGTGCAGTAGAAGAGGAGGCAAGCTTTGGGACAAACTATCACGTCACACAACTGCGTGTTTAACGGTCTCTGTCGCACCTGTTACACGCACCCTGTGACTGTGAACTACTGTCAATCATCTCATCACATTAACATCCTCCACATTTCATTTCATTTAACTTCCTGCAGTATCAGAGAGACAAGAAGTAGCTCGTTGATCTGCAGTCGCGGGTCTTTCATGCGGAGAACTCTGCTCATATTTTCTGCATAATGATGCATTTAAACGACCAAATGGATGTTTATAAAAGTATATAACACGCATAACAATAAATAAATAGTTTTTACCTGTTTAAAAGTTGATTATTAGTAACTCAGACCCCTTTTTATAAACCTCTCTACATGAAGGTCGATCGCGCATCCACCACTTTTTATTCGTGTTTGTAGTTCTGGACTGAATCCTTCGCCAAAGTGCAATGGATTGTGGGCAATTTTAGCCATTAGAGTGTGCACGGATCCACACTTCAAAAATCGACCTGAAATAGTAGATCATCCGGGACCATACTCTTTTCAACATACTATGCTTTGGGACACACTTATTGCAGTCTCGCATACTATTTAGGATGATAGTATGAACACTGGGACGCAGGGTCACTCTAGTGCAGGCATCCTCAAATCCACTCCTGCAGAGTTCAGCTCTAACCCTAACCTGTGTGTGTGTGTGTGTGTGTGTGTGTGTGTGTGTGTGTGCGCGTGCAGGAGGTGATGTACAGGAACTACAGGAGCATCAGACTGAAGCCGGATCAGTTCAGCTCTTTCCTGACGTCTGAGGTGGGCTTCAGCAGCTACGAGCTGATCGGGACGCCTCACAACGGTACACACACACACACACACACACTCCGAGACACCGTCCAGAGTCAGTGACCACAGAAAACACCCTCGAGTCTAGTTTATTTCTGACGCTTTTCACACCATACAGACTTTCAAAGCAGCTGCAGAGTAATAAACCACAAAAACCGTCACACTGTTGTAAAATTCTTCGTTTGGGAATCAGTGATTTCACTTAATTACATATTCAGTTTCAGCTATAAAGCAGCTGTAGTTGAAAGTGAACTTTGTGTAATTCAGCTGTACAGGTGCATCTCAATAAATGAGAATGTCGTGGAAAAGTTCATTTATTTCAGTAATTCGACTGAAATTGTGAAACTTGTGTATTAAATAAATTCAATGCACACAGACTGAAGTAGTTTAAGTCTTTGGTTCTTTTAATTGTGATGATTTTGGCTCACATTTAACAAAAACCCACCAATTCACTCTCAACAAATTAGAATATGGTGACATGCTAATCAACTCAAAACACCTGCAAAGGTTTCCTGAGCCTTCAAAACGGTCTCAGTTTGGTTCACTAGGCTACACAATCATGGGGAAGACTGCTGATCTGACAGCTGTCCAGAAGACAATCATTGACACCCTTCACAAGGAGGGTAAGCCACAAACATTCATTGCTAAAGAAGCTGCTGTTCACAGAGTGCTGTATCAAAGCATGTTAACAGAAAGTTGAGTGGAAGGAAAAAGTGTGGAAGAAAAAGATGCACAACCAACCGAGAGAACCGCAGCCTTATGAGGATTGTCAAGCAAAATCCATTCAAGAATTTGGGTGAACTTCACAAGGAATGGACTGAGGCTGGGGTCGAGGTATCAAGAGTAATTAAAGCAAAAGGAGCCCCTACCAAGTATTGAGTACATATACAGTAAACGAACATACTTTCCAGAAGGCCAACAATTCATGTAATTGTTTACATGAATGTTTTCATAAATGTTTTTTTATTGGTCTGATGAAGTATTCTAATTTGTTGAGAGTGAATTGGTGGGTTTTTGTTAAATGTGAGCCAAAATCATCACAATTAAAAGAACCAAAGACTTAAACTACTTCAGTCTGTGTGCATTGAATTTATTTAATACACGAGTTTCACAATTTGAGTTGAATTTCTGAAATAAATGAACTTTTCCACGACATTCTAATGTATTGAGATGCACCTGTACTTCTAGTGTTCACATGTGAATCATGGGCTTTTGTTCTGAATTGATTCTGAGGAAGTGAGCCTAAACTGAGCTGAAGATGCAACGCTCGAATCAGCGTTTAAAGGGATAATTCACCCAAAAACTAAACCGTCACTAATGACTCACCCTCGTGTCGTTCCAAACCCGCAAGACCTCGGTTCATCTTCAGAACACAAATTAACACATTTTCAATGAAATCTAAGAGCTCTCTGAGCCTCCGCAGACAGCAAGGATCCTACCACCATCAAGACACAGAAACATAGCGAGGACTTCGTTAAAATAATCAGGGGTTCAACCGTAATTTTATGAAGCTACAAGATAACTTTTTGTTCATGTTCGAATAGAAAAGGCTCCTACCCAAACTGTTGATATAAAACTAGAAGGACACAGTTCCCTAGAATATAATTATATGCTTTAATATTAAGATTTGTACTCATGGAAATTACTAAAGTAGTCAAACCTGGTCATTAGAAGGGGGTGCCAATACTTTTGGCAGTATAGTGTGTGTATGTACACTCACACTGATCTGGATTTATAAAATGATCACACGTTTGATTCTGTTTTGGTTTCTCATTCAGGACTTCAGAGGTCGATTTACCTGTTCCATAAAGGCCCCGCCTCCAACAGGAAGTGAGTCTCAGGAAGCGGGCCGGCCGGCGTCGGAATCATCATGTGATCTTCTGATTTAACACAAACACACGTGGTTTTGTAGCGTTGTGCTTCTAAGGTTTGTTTCTTCCTGTGCCCTGCGGAGGGAGGGCTGGACTACTTCCTGTTTGCTCCGTTTTTAACCGTTATGCGTGTCAGAGTTTGCTGCAGCGGTGACTGTTTGACCTCTGACCTCAGATGGGCCGTGATTGGTGGCTGCTCGGGTCACATGGGCGTGACACAGACTGACTGAGGTTCACATCTGATCTGAGCCGCTTCCACGTGTGAATAAATCTGATGTGTTTCTCATCTCTGAAATATGTTTGTGTTTTTCTACCCTGAAGTTTATGATAATGAGTGACTAATCTCTCCGTGATCGTTCTGTATTAACTTCATGAATTCAGTGTTTTTGTCCATATAATGAAAGTCAATGGGGTTCAAACCTAAACTAGAGTCTGAAAGCTCAGGTGATTTATTTCTACAGTGCTTTATACATAATTTATATTGTTTTAAAGCAGCTTCACAGAAATAAACAGGAAAATAAGGGTGTTATTTTCATTTCAAACTCAATTTCAGCTGTAAAGCAGGAGACGAATTATTATTCAGATCAATAAAACACAGAATGTCTGGCGATCAAACAGCCTGTTGTTAAAAATAGCTGCATGACAGTCCAGAGGAGTCTTTATTCTAAAGATAGAAACACTAGCAGGTCTATACAACCTGTTTGAAGACTGTGAGTGTG
>CM056145.1:585000-595000 GCA_029620275.1 Acrossocheilus wenchowensis
TCGATATGATACCTCTTCATTCACTGCTACGAACTGATGGCGGTCAGATAAGTACGATTTGAACCATGCTAAGGCGCTTCCACTAATGCCAACAAAGTTTTGTAGTCTATTCAAAAGAGTGTTGTGGTCGATAGTGTCGAACGCAGCGCTAAGATCCAGTAGAACTAATAAAGAGATACAACCACGATCAGATGATAGAAGCAGGTCATTTGTAACTCTAATGAGAGCAGTCTCAGTACTATGATATGATCTAAATCCTGACTGGAATTCCTCACAGATATCATTTTTCTCCAGGAAGGAATATAATTGTGAGGATACTACCTTTTCTAGTATCTTTGACAGAAAAGGGAGATTTGAGATCGGTCTATAATTAACTAGGTCTTTGGGGTCAAGTTGTGTTTTTTTTTAATGAGAGGCTTAATAACAGCCAATTTGAAGGTTTTGGGGACATATCCTAATGACAATGACGATTGTCAGGATTCCCTGCTGGCAGACGAGATGCTTTTAATTCACACACAGACACACACTGATCATAACAACACACTGATATGTATTTATATGAAATCTGTTTATAATCCTCTAAAATTTCACTACTGGACAGAAATTTGGAATCATTAGGATTTTTTAATGTTTCTGAAAGAAGTCTCTTCTGCTCAACAAGACTGAATTTATTTGATGAGAAATACAGTAAAAATTGAAATATTATTACAGTTAAAATAAATCTGTCACATGATCTTCAGAAATCATTCTAATATACTGATTTGCTGCTCAACAAACATTTCTGATTATTATCAATGTTGAAAACAGTTGTGCTGCACAATATTTTTGTGGAAACTGATATATTTTATTTTTCAGGATTCACAGATGAATAGAAAGTTCAGAAGAACAGCATTTATTTGAAACAGAAATCTTTTGTAACATTATAAATGTCTTTACTGTCACTTTTGATCACTTTAACACATCCTTGATGAATAAAAGTATTAATTTCTTACTGACCCCAATCATCTGAGTGATAATGTGTCACGGATTGAATATTCAGCAGAACAACTGTTTTCAACATTGATAATAATCAGAAATGTTTGTTGAGCAGTAAATCAGTATATTAGAATGATTTCTGAAGATCATGTGACACTGAATTTAAACTGTAGTAATATTTCACAATTTTTACTGTATTTTTGAGCAAATAAATTGGTGAGCAGAAGAGACTTCTTTCAGAAACATTAAATCATCTTAATTATTCCAATCTTTTGACTGGCAGTGTGTTTTTGGTCATTTAATATGAAGTGTGTGTGTGTTTCTCCCACAGATATTCAGGAGTTTTATGAGCTGACAGTGTTTGAGAATCAGACGGCAGGTCGAGCGCTCACACCAGGACTGGTGAGTGTGTGTGTGTGTGTGTGTGTGTGTGAGTGTGTGTGTGTGCGCGCGTGTGTGTGAGTGTGTGTGCGCGCGTGTGTGTGAGTGTGTGTGTGTGTGTGCGAGAGAGAGTGAGAATCACAGCTGAAGTCTTGTTGAAGTACACTATCATTTTGAAGAATGATTAAAGAACATCTGCAAAACACTTAAGGCCTGTTCACACCAAGAACCATAACTGTGATGATAACTATGATCATAACATTAACTACAACAATAATTACATAACTATAATGATAATAGCATTAACTGTGATAATTATAATGATGACTACAGTTAATGTTAAAGCTGCAGTCCATAACTTTTCTTGGTTAAAATGATCCAAAATCAATTTTTGAGCAAGTACATAACCAGCCAGTGTTCAAAACGATCTCCTTACTTTACTCACAACGGTGAGCTTATAATAATGTTTTTTTAGTTTGAGGATCCTGCAGGCGGCGGATCGTTTATAGCCTTTTCTCACAGCAGCTGGAATAATTAAACGTATCATTCTGATGGTGGATTGTAATCCAGAAAGGTTTGTGTGTTTATGAAAGACGTGACTGAAAATAGATTATATTCCAGTTTTAAATGTGCTTCTGATTACAGATAGACTGGGATTACACAAGATTTGTATTTCAAAGAGAACCAGTTCTAAGGAAGGATAACTTGCTTTTTGGGTTAAAAGAATTTGTTTTTATGAAATTCAAAAGGTATGACTGACAATTAGAGATTAGAATTTATAGAAATTGAAATCTACACACAGTCACGCAATGCTGATGTTGTTAACATTAACAATTTGAGTACAAAGTATAACAGTAATAATAATTAGCATGGTTAGATGTGATATGAGATTTAATCACCATTGGTAGCACGATTTATTGTAATGCTTTTTCCTCAGTTGGTCAGAACAAAAGTGGCAGACGTTACTTGTTCAGATGACAACACCCCTGAAAATTCTTATTTGGGACAACCCACGTAAAGAAAATAATTACGCAATTGCAGGTTTCAAACAGAGAGGGCGACAAAGACACAAAACGTACGGACTGCAGCTTTAATTAATGATTATATAAGCATCGGCACCAACACATGATAATGTTCTGTTTATCGTAAGCGTGCTGCAGTTTTGTCATCTGCCTCTTCAAATGCTCTTTAAAGCAGGATGGATTCTGATTGGCTGTCAGCTTTTTTGTCGTTCATCACCTGGAAAAAGCTCGCTCTGAAAGTGATTCCAGCGATATCGCTCCTCTGTGGCTTTATGGGTATAGTTGTGGTGTGAACTTCACTAGAGTTTGAACATTATTGTTTTTGGTGTGAACAGGCCTTTATATCTTCATTCAGAACAGAACAGAACACAGGTGTATTGTAGGAAAGTAGACAGGTGCGTCCCGATTCACACACTCGTGCACTACTCTATTCTGTGCTGTTCTGTAGTATAAATAGCGTGATTAGTGTGTCACTCCTGCAATGATGACAACACGGTGAAGAGCACTTCAGATACCTGCGTGATGCTCTTAAAAAACAAGTTGTTGAATGTTGGACACTTCATGCTCTGAACGCTGACCGCTTTCATTACGTAACGTGCTTTCTAACCGGATCATTTTTACATGCGTCTCATTTATAGCACACAAGGGCTTCAGAAGTCTGAGACAGTAGTGAAATCTTGTCTAATCTGATTGTTTTTCCTATTTTGTCAACATAATCATGTGATTGTAAAGTCTCAGTGTTTGGAGTTTAATGACATGAACTAAAGCTGATGATCTGAGGTGATCAAGAGAGCATCTTGAGTTCAGTCTGATCAGTGAAACTCATTAACTTGCATTTAATTACTCACCTAGAAATAAGGGCTCAACGCTAAGGATTAGTTTCTACGGTCCAGTGGTTCAAATTTTTACGCGCCCTGCAAATATTTTCACTGCCCCTGCCTCAAAACATTAAACAGATGTTGTTATTGTTGTTTTTGACCCATGTTATCTTGTTTAAGCTTATATGACACTGAGGTTTTAGATACCACTTAAATTTTACAATCTCAATTTTAGCAACACAGAAAAAACTACTAGCCTAACAAATACAACACTATTAAAGATGAGCGAGCAGTCAGTAAATATGAACAAATTAGAGTTAATAGCACAAATAAATAAATAGAACAGAGCTACAAATTAAACAGTGATTTGGGTTTTTAGGTTTGCAGGTGTACAGAAATTCAGCAGGAGCCGGATAAAGAAAACAGGGCTCCTAAAATCGCTTGTTTGTTTAAACTGGCCATGTGTATTTGTCTGTTAAAGCGCAAGAAGTCGTGAAAGAGAACTGCATTCGCACATCAGAGACGCGCCGCTCTGTGAGCTCTGAATGGAGTTCTTGTGCTTCAATGCTTTAAAATCTCTTGAATGTTTACATTAGCAAGACTTTAAATCACTTGTGACACAAATGATAAACTTTCACCTTCATAAATTTAATAAAAAGATTTAATAAAAATGCAAGAACACACTTTATTTATCACTTTGTAGAAGTCAGGTTGACAGCCTGACTCCTAAATACAAACTTTCCAGGAGGACTTAAAGGCGCCATATGTTACAGTCCACTTAAGTAATTAACCTGCATGAATAACTGATTAGCTGCTTTTCGACAAGTTTTTCAACTTGATCTAAACTGTGAAACTCTGTGTGCGTCACCTTTGAGTAAAAATTACATGTGTGCATGAATTACAAATATTATAATAAACACAACAGTATTCCATAAACAAATAATAATAGCGCATTTTGATTTCATGGTGACTTTAAGAATAATTAGCGCAGCTAAATTAATTACAGAGTTAAAGCGCCCTCTGCGAAATTTTGCGGAATCCTTTTAGCGTGACGCGGAAAAAGTTCGGAAGTTAAAAAAAATAAATACAACCTCACATTTATACACTGCCTCCGAAACTGTCGTCCGTCATAAAGCAAAAAAATTGGACCAGGTTCGATTAACTAAATTTTCGCATCTGTAGCAAGTGTTTTGATAGGAAAGGATGACGAACAAAAAAAAAAACGCATGCAAAAATTTTGAGCTCAGTGTGCAGGGACCTGGAGTCCGAACTCATGATCCTTCGGTCTTTCTTCTGATCTCTCAACTTTGACCCCGTGCGCATCAGTCCCGCTGCCGCACCTCTGCTCCACATGGCAACAGCCTCTCGCAGTCTCCATGGCAACTGCTCTACAGTTGCTAGAGCAACAACAGTTGGTTGCCATGGCAACAGTAGTCACCCACCGCCTCTCTTGGCATTTCCGCTGGTGTTTTCACGCGCGTGTCGTCCTGTTGTTCTCGTCCCCCCCCCCGTCTGTCTCTCCGGCGCGAGCTGTGAGACGGAGAGAGAGGGCGAGCGAGCGGGCGAGCGAGAGAACGGAGGCTCGAGTGGCGGAGGGAGAGAGCGGGGAGGGTGGGGGGGAACAGCGCTTCTGTCGCCCCTCAGTCCTGACATGGACTGCCTGTGTATAGTGACCACTAAGGTAAGACCGCTGCAGCCCGCGCGCGCGCGCGCGTGTGTGTGTGTGTGTGTGGGAGCGAGTGTGTGTGTGCGCGTGACGTGTCTAAATACCGCAGCGTTCTCACGCGCACGCGTGCGTTCAGCGCCACCGTCTCGAGCTCTCGTCTCATTTATACAGCTGTGAGTGTGAGAGTGTGTGTGTGTGTGTGTGTGTGTGTGTGTGTGTGTGTGTGTGTGTGGGTGAGAGTTCTGCTGCTCTTCAAACTGTTTCTGAAGAACAAGTAGGTGTGGGAACAGTTCATGTGTGTGTTTAGTGCTGCTGCTGATTTACACCTGTGTGTGTGTGTGTGTGTGTGTGTGTGTGTGTGTGTGTGTGTGTGCGCGGCCTGTTCATTAGGTGCATGTTGATGACGTGTTGTTACAGAGTTGTTAATTGACTTGTCTTGATGATCTAGTGATCTTCATGTTGAGCATTTAATATGTTTACTAAGGTGCTCTCTTCACGGGGAACTTCAGATTTTACCCAGAGCTCAAGGTTAGGGTAGTTAGTGTGGGTCGGTTATAGGGTTGGGAATCGAAAATCAGTTCCAGTTCCGGAATCAGATACTGAAGGTCAGGAATTGGATACTTGATGTAAAATTAAAATTTCAATTCCTGTGTGCACATCTGTTTTTTTAGCTGGTGAAAAGTGCTGTTAAAAATGTATTTGTCTATGAATCATTCATTCAAGAGATTGATTCAAACACACTGATTCATCCAGTAATGAATCAAGTCAATCTTGAGTGAGTCACTGAATCATTCATTCAGAAATTCCATGAGATTTTGTTTAGTCGTCTAATGTTTGTTCTTCAGTACTGTGAGAGAACTACAGCCTCCATTAAAAAAGAGTCTCATTTTATCCAGAATCGTGCCGCTTCACACACAAACAGCTCTTAATCGAGTCCAGTTTTTATGCAGCCGGATGATTTTGTCAGCTTCATATTTCGGCTTCATTTATTTAACCACATTGGAGTTGAAGCGGAGAACCGATAAACAGAATCAGAATTGATCAAACTCAAACGAAACCCAACCGTATCTGTCTGAAGAACTACGCTGACAGACATTCAGAAGAATCTGTGGCAGTATTTGTGTGTTTCACACTGTCATTAGCTATTTTTTCCATCCACATATTTTTGTATGTGAATTTCGGGATGCAAATGTTCAAAAAATGTCATAAAATGCGCTCCACTGAGCCGGATAATTTTTTTATCCAGTAAGAAAACGTGTGCATAAACTACAATAGAAACACAATTACTGAATAAGTTCTTTTATGCGCATCAAAAGCGTCATGTGACTTCACCTCAACAGATCATGTGACTTCACCTCAACAGATCATGTGACTGGATAACTGATTATGCTCTGATTATGATCACCTCGTCAGGCATCTGAACGCAAGATGCTGCCACAGCGTTTGTTATTGTGTCATCTATAACGTAGAAAAGACGAGCCACGGGCTTCACCGTTTGCAGCAACTTTCATCTTTATTAGGAATACTTGTTTCTTCGAAAGTGATGATTGTATTCTCTTAAACACGTGGAAAGGAAACCGTGCTTAATTCACAAGTGTTTTATGTGATAGTCTATTTTGGTGCATAAGTTAAATGAACAGCTTTGGATGGAAATGTAGCTAGTGTAGGATTTCAGATATGAGCTATGATCATATCGTCTTTAGTGTAGCGATGGATGAAGCGCAGTTCACAACCAAACCAGGCTGTACTGGGGTGGTCATTTGATCAAAAACTCACGTAGTTCTATATACTGTATGTAATATGAGCATGGTTAGGGATTCGAACTCGGGACGCCTTTAGCGCCATGCGTCGTATGTCGGCTCGCTGCCACACAGCTATTGCCGCCGACATGGCCATACTGTGTTTTGCCTACTATACAGTATGAAAGTAGGTTTATTCGGATGCAGCCTGTGAGTTCTGTCATGATGTCATTTGGTCACATGATATTTACGGCTCAGGTGATTGGCTCAAAAACCAACAATCTGTAACTGAATGCTCTCAGTGAGCATACATTTCTACAAGTGGGCGTTTCCCACTTATAACGTTAGCCCCACCCCTCATTATAAATTATAATGAGTCTAGGTCAGTATTATTATTAGAACTCTAAGGGTCAGATTTACTAAACAGGACAAATTAGCCTTAGAGCGCAATTCCATTGGAGGGAAAATTCTGCGTGTGATTTACTAACAATGCACACATTAAAGAACAGATCATTTGCATAACGACCAACACAATCTACTAATTACCGTCTGCTTTAAGACATGCTTTTTTGGGCGTTAAATAATGGCGCAAATACCAGTAATGTGACGAGCGCAAACATTAGTAAAAACGCGTTGCGTGATTCATTGTAATACGCTCCTCCCATAACTTTAGCGTCTGAAAGGAAACTCCTACAAATGCATATTCAATAAGATCAGACGCTAAAATAACTGTCCGCGCCTTTTCAGCGCTAATTCTTCACTGCGCGTCTTTATTAAACCCTGACAGAAGTATTTTAACGATAAAAGGCGGTTTGTGCTGCTGCAAGCTGTTAGTAAATCTGGCCCTAAGTTTTGTCGTTCTTCTTGGGACATTTTCCAGTAACTGAATCTCCACTAAAACTTGCAGAGCTTTAGTTTAAGGACCGTCCAGCAGGCGGCGCAGCAGGTCTCGCTCGCGAGCTTCATGTGTCGGCTGTACAGGGTCTTTACGGGCAGACGCTCCTGAGATCTGCTTCTGTGTGGACTGATATGAGCAGCTCTCACAGCTGAAGCTCTGCTGTCAACTTTATGTAAGAACTTATGAAATCCCACCAGCCTACCGCATTTATTCAAAGGCTCTTAAAGCGACAGTTCACCCAAAACCGATGCTTCTGTCATCATTTACTGCCTGAATTTGGCTTTCTTCTGTGGAGTGCAGAAGAATATTCTGAGAAATGTCTCTGTGTTTTAGTTCATAGAGTGAAAGCGTGGTTTGGTTTCCAGTGTTCTTCAAAACATCATACAGGTTTGGAAATGATGACAGAACACGCTAAG
Source organism: Acrossocheilus wenchowensis (assembly GCA_029620275.1). Classification (NCBI taxonomy): domain Eukaryota; kingdom Metazoa; phylum Chordata; class Actinopteri; order Cypriniformes; family Cyprinidae; genus Acrossocheilus; species Acrossocheilus wenchowensis. The sequence continues at coordinate 592,916 of CM056145.1, forward strand.
ACTTCACACGCAGCCGTAATCAGTCACATGACTTTACAGTAGGGCGATATGGTAAAAAATTAAATGTTGATTTTGTATTTGCATCATTTAAAGAATGTATCTACGACATGATTGAAGTGTTTTTCAGTAGTCAGGACTCGTGATGTGTTAGCACTGGCAGATTGACAATGTGTCTAATTACAATGTTTGTTAGAATTTTAAAAAAATTGTTGTAAAATCATGGCAAAACATTACATTCAAATTACGCAGCAAACACAGGGCACAGTTCTCACAGGGTTCAATAAGACAGTTCTTTCTAGAAATGTTCTTTGTAGTTTGTTTTTGTAACTGAAATCGAAACCGTCCCAGAACGTTGCAGGGAGCTTTCGTGAGAACCGAAGGAAGCCTATACAGAACATTCCCTGCAGGTTTTATTCAAACCCACATAAACTGATTTATCATAAACTATATTTTGCAGAATGACGTGACTGAGACGAGTGTAATACAGCATTTCCCTGATCAGGTGACAGTGAAAAGTAAAGACCAGATAAATCCTACTTTATAGCTAAGCATATTAATATGAATTCAAAATCACTATGAATGCTGTGAATTCAGACGCGCTGCTCACGTCACGTGCTGTTTTTGGCCTGATGTACAGCAGGGATGAAGAAGTGTGTTTTCTGTGTGTGCTGCACACTTCAGTAGATCATGTGATGAAGAATCAAACACTCGTTCGGAAGGAAAAGAGGGCATTTCTGCATCATTAGCGTCACTAAATACAACTGCAAAAATTAAGATTGAAACATGCTTCCTGAGCGCTCCATTGGTCAGATGAACAGATAGCCCCGCCCCACACTCACGTGATTGGTCGAGGCAGAAGCTGACATGACGCTCAATCAACCAGATCAATGCAGTGAACGCATCACAGTTTCACTCTTCAGGAATCAAACCAGCAGCCGCTCTGAACACACACACACACACACACACACACACACACACACATTCATAAATCTGAAGACCGTCATTTGTTTCTCTTTCATCTTCATTTTTGTGTTGCTGGTGATGTCAGTTGCTATGCAACTGTGCTATCAGAGCCAGTTTCCATGACGACCAGACCAGCATCGTGCACTGAATGAGAGAGAGAGAGAGAGAGTGGGAAACACTGTCTCTCTCTCTCTCTCTCTCACACACACACACACACACACACACACCACACACTCTCACACACACACACACACACACACACACACACACTCTCTCACACACACACACACACACACACACACACACACACACACACACACACACACACACACACACAGCAGTGAGAGTTTATGATAATTTTATATTCACACTCTGTTGTTTCTTTGTGGGTCTGATGTGTTTCTGCTCTGGATCAGATCACTGTGTGTGTGTGGTGTGTGTGTGGTGTGTGTTGTGTGTGTGTGTGTTCTCGGCTCTGAATGGCGTCTCGTCCCTCTCTGATGACATCATCATCACTCCTCCTCAGCTCTGCAGTGGGCTCTGAGTGGAATACTGAGCAGCTCTGTGTCGCCCCCGTCTGGCCAATCCCACAATCCCCTGCGTCTGTGTGTGTGTGTGTGTGTGTGTGTGTGTGTGTGTGTGTGTGTGGTTCATGCATATGTGCATACATGTCTTTCGTTTGACGTTTGAAATCACCATGCAGTCAATATACAAATATAACATTAGACTGAATAGTAAATATTACATTTTACAATATTAGATGTCTCTTTATTTAATTAAGTTTAAAAAAAATATTATTATTCAAGGTTTTATTATTGTTATTGATATTTGAGGCTTTATTATTGCTGCTATTATTATTTTTTAAAGGTTTTTAGGGGCTGAGCTCAGTAAACTGATGATTTTAATTTTTAAATGTGACCCTGGAGCACAAAAACAGTCATAAGTGACATTTTTTGAAACTGAGATTTCTGAAAGCAAAGAAAGAAATACATCATCTGAAGCTTTCCATTGATGCATGGTTTGGACAATATTTGTCTGAGATACAACTATTAGAAAATCTGGAATCTGAGGGAGCAAAAAAATCTAAATATTGAGAAAATCACCTTTAAAGTTGTTCAAATA
>CM056145.1:602500-630000 GCA_029620275.1 Acrossocheilus wenchowensis
TACCGTGGTAAACTGTGTGTTTGTGCATCTTGTTGATAGTTGCCAGATTTCTGCTGAGCGCTGCATCGTCTCCATGGTGACCAGAGTGATGGTGTGATGCAGTCTGTGCACGTTGTCATGGCAACTGCGTGGCACATTGGCTGTGATGTCATGCAGGAGTGTGTGAGTGTGAGACGCTAGTGAAGTACAGCTGAGTTTAGCTAGACTGACGGCTGGTTCTGTCCAGTGACCCGGTTATGGTTTGAGCTGCTCAGTCGGACATTCAGTAACAGGATCTTGTCACTACGACATTGACGTTTATATCATTTTCACCATTTTTCATGGGAAAGTATAAAAATGAAACTGATTCAAAATATGAGTAGTTTAACTTGTAGTACTGAAGTAAAATTAAACTGAAATAAAAATGAATACAAAATAGACACCAAAAAAAAAAACTATTAAAAAGGATAAAACACACTATTAACTAGGGCTGGGGCGGTATGGCCAAAAAATTATTACAATAAAATTGTTCATATCAGTCAATATCGATAATTAACACAATAAGATTCAAATCTTTATTTAAGTTTTAAAGGCAGATTTTTGCTCCAAAGTGAAAGTTGTAGAAGCAGACTGTTAGTTGTGGTTTTAAACAACTCTTTATGGTCAGAACATGATAAACACTTTTCCAAAATAAATATCTTAATAGAAAAATGTATTCCTTAATTTCTGCATGTTCAAAAAAAAAAAAAAAGTACCATCTGTAAAAACTGTAACAACCTCATTTTTGTGTGATGAAATTGAATTATTCTGTTTGAGTTTTATTAACATTAACCGTTGTTCTTCCATCGTAGCTAGGGCTGGGACGGTGGTAATGGACCAACTACTGCCGGTGCCGCCGTGTTGTGCATATTTATATATAATTCTGAATCACAAAAATAAATAAATGAGGCTCAATCATCTATTAACAAACGTGCGTGTTTAGTTTAGCACTTCCGTCAGTGAACACAGCCTGCAAAACACTAAAAAACACTTGAAGACGCTTGTACGAACGCGGAAATGATTCCAGCTGTATATTATTACACTTGTATACAAAACGTTTGTATTATGCTTGTTATAGAGTGTGTGACGTCACGTGCACTACCGCCGGTGGCAATAGACAACCGACTATCTCAGTGATGCGGTTGTCACGGCGACCGTCACAGCCCTAATTGTGGCATACATTTAGATCATGATAACCACAGTTAAAACATGGTAAAAATATGACACTGGTTATAGAAACAAAATTGTAGGTATTTTCATGAAAAACAGTAGCCTAAATACATAAATGCTATTATAGCTTAATCACAAAAATACTGTAATTATATTTCATTACTCCTTTAATACATTTAATACACATCTACATTAATAATATATGAATATCCCACATTTGTGCCACAGTACCACGGTGCAGTTCGTGTGACTACAGTAAATCTACGGTAAAGGGTGTAGATTGAAAAGCCTTCTGTCTGCCTGGATTTAAACTCGTGGTGTGTTTAGACTGCTCGTTCACCGAGCTCTTCAGCTGACTAGCGCTGCTCTGTTCTGCTTTTTATGCATAAACATTATATCCAACATTTATCAAACTCTCGTTATCGTTTTATTGAGGAAAATTATATCATTTTATCGCCCAGTCCTAGTATTAACTAAAATGGAAAATGTCAAAATAAAAACAGATTAAAAAGAATAATAGTTTACCTTGATGTTATTATGTAATTAAAACTAAAACAAAAATGAATATAAATATAAATATATAAACATTAAAAAAAAAAAACTAACAAAAATGGAAACTGGTACTAAAATAAACATGTCATGCCATAAAAACTACATCTGAGAAACAGAAGAGTTCAGAAAATGAGAGTCTGGATATTTATATCTGATGCTTATTAATAAAGATGCAGTCTAATTCTGGACTCATGAATATTAAACAGATGCGAATTCCACTGAAGTGTGTGTTTAGATAAAAGTCACTCAAAGTTTTAGAAGTCATCAGGCAGCACGGGAACAAACACGTGTGTGTGTGTGTGTGAGAGAGAGAGAGAGAGAGAGTGTGTGTGTGTGTGTATGAGAGAGAGAGAGAGTGTGTGTGTGTGTATGAGAGAGAGAGAGAGAGAGAGCGTGTGTGTGTGTGTGTGTGTGTGTGTGTGTATGAGAGAGAGAGAGAGTGTGTGTGTGTGTGTGTGTGTGTATGAGAGAGAGAGAGTGTGTGTGTGTGTGTGTGTGTGTAATCTCTCGCTTATGGACATTTGGCCCGTGATGAGGCTGAGAGGCTGACACTGTTACCATGGAAATGTTAGTTGCTAAGGAAACTGGATTTTCCCAGAGGACTCAACAGCTGTTGCCATGCAGTAGCTGTAGCAACAAAAGGACACACACACACACACACACACACACAGCGCTCTGACTGTCTCTCCACATGACAGATGTGACATCAGATCAGCTGTCACTGGGTTGTGTGTGTGTGTGTGTGTGTGTGTGTGTGTGTGTGTGTGTGTGTGTGTGTGATGGCTGCAGGCCCTCCAGCGCTGGAACTCATCAAACGACTTTAATTAAAATTCTTCAGCTCTGTTACTGAAACAGACAGGATGTTAATTACCTAGCGTGTCTCTCTCAGGTCGTTTAGGTGTGAGTCTCTAATGAGTGTCGGTTCTTCAGTGGTTTCAAGATACTGTTGATGAAAAACCCTGATGACTTAAAGGAACAGTTCAGATGAAAATGTGCTCGTCCTCAGTTCATCTGAGATCAGGAGGAGTGTGTTTCTTCATCAGGTTTGTAGAAATGTGTCTCTGCATCAGTGTCTCAGCAATGGATGCTCTGCAGTGAATGGGTGCCGTCAGAATGAGAGTCTGATAAAAACATCACAATAATCCACAGCACTCCAGTCCATCAGTTAACATCTGGAGAAGACAAAAGTTTTGAACTGTTTTGTCTTGTAAACGCTGCTTGATCTGCAGATTTCTCTCCTGATTCAGACCAGAACACTGTTTCACTGAGGAAGAGTTATTATGGATTATAGACTCGTATTTGAGTTAAAAACGTCTTAATGCTGGATGTGTTTCAGCTTTTGTCTTCTCCAGATGTTAACTGATGGACTGGAGTGCTGTGGATTATTGTGATGTTTTTATCAGACTCTCATTCTGACGGCACCCATTCACTGCAGAGCATCCATCGCTGAGACACTGATGCAGAGACACATTTCTACAAACCTGATGAAGAAACAAACTCATCTACTTTTGTCACAATACAGTAAGTTATTCTTCAGCACCTCCTATGTTTAATCTGCCTTCATACAAAGACACTTTCAGTGTCCAATCAGTCCTCACGGATTACATCAAGCTCCGCCCCCATCAGTGATTGGCTCTTAAATTGGTCTGATTTCATGCTGATGAAGCTGTTTGATCATCACCTGAGATTACTTTGAGTTCCTGTGATCATGCGCTGACCTGTGCTTAGAGACTCTGATGAATGATGTTTCTCTCTGTCTCTCAGATGAACGGGATGGACGGAGACGTGGAGTATGAGGAGATCACACTGGAGAGGGTTTGAGACGTCTCTTCCTTTCAGCTCTTCTCAAATGCATCATATGAGAACACTTGTGTGCGAACATCAGCGAGTGTGTGTGTGTGTGTGTGTGTGTTTAGGGTAACTCCGGTCTGGGCTTCAGTATCGCCGGTGGGACTGATAATCCTCACATAGGAGACGATCCCAGTATCTTCATCACTAAGATCATCCCAGGAGGAGCCGCGGCGCAGGACGGACGGCTGAGGTACAGTAACACAATAGGGATGTCAAAATGGCTGAAAATCTACAGTAGAATTGTGAATATTATAGTGTATTTCTGCTGTCGAGGTTCTTTATGAGAGACGTCTACACAAATGAGCAACAACAAACATAAAGAAACTCAGAAGAAACACACTGAGGTATAAATTCAAAATGCTTAGTTTATTCATAAAATGATGTAGTTAAATGACTTACCGTGACAAGGGGGCTATTTTGCTGAATATTTCATGATTGCAAATGTTACACTGATTTTAGTTCAATAAAAAAGTAGTTAAGTATGCAAGTATTTATTACGTTACTTACATTTTAGACACAATATTTACTGTTTTGTTCTATTTCACCAACGAAAATAGTTTGAAACAAAGATCAGCAGGTTCTCCAAGCAACACTCGGTGTTTTGTCCGTGTTTTGAACGAATCGGTCGACTCACTCATTAAATGATTTACCGCCACCTACTGAACCACCAAAACAAGGCTTGATGCATTTCCCCCACCGACATTTATTATTTGTATATCCAAAAATGTATTTAAAATATTAATCTCATAACATAATTTATTGCAGTTGTAATTTTCTAGGGTAAATTATTCAGTCTGACTGGCAACAGCCCGATAGTGAATATTTAGTTTATTAATAATTTGACATGAAAGATGCATACATTTAAAAAGGTTGAAAAAGGCCTTTGTAAAGGTAAATAAATATGCAGATTTAAGTATGTAAAAGCTGATAGAACACTGATGAAAATAATGCTTCAGAATAAATTGTTTACACTACCAAAGATCTCGGGATGCAGTACATTTGTGGGGATATTTTGTATGGAATATTGTCTGCTGATATGAAAAGTTAACAGAATATCATTGTAATAAATATAATTTATGACAGCATTGATATTTAGTTTTCTTTTTACATTAAACACATCGAATATTACATATATGTAGGTTATTTCCATTACGGGTTTAAGTCTTAAATTTCCTTTAAAGTGGTATTAAAAAGTTGTTCATATCTGCAGAAGCCCTGTTGTAAACATGCGGCTCTCCTGTGCGAGACGAGATAGATGTCCCTCTAGAAAATGCGCTAAATGTGTTCTGTGTGTTTCTTCTCCGCATCGATGTTCTCTTTTTCTGCAATATTCTGAAATAACGTAGCAGCGTCGCTTCGAGCGGCTTCAGCTGGATAATGCAACGACACCCGCATCGTCATCACATCTCGTGCTCCGCTGATAATGCGGTCTGACGCACGCCTGACATTCATGCAGTGTTTTTACAATCAAATGTGGATTTTCATTTGAAATTCAATGAATATTTGAAATTCACATTTTTTTGACAGCCCTATAACACACCTGTGTCATTATGTCATACATGTGTTGATCATGAGTGTCCTGAAGATCACATTTCACCCCAAACAAATAATGAATTAATTCGTTAACTGATTCATAAATATTATTTATTTAATGATTAAATAAATAAATGAAGAGAAAAATATTTTCCTATTTTAAGTCTATTTCTTTGCAATAATGTTAAAAACAGGCATTTTCTTTAAGCTAAATGTTTTTAAATTTGTTTCACTTTATTTTATTAACGCCTTTAAACCCAAAGGAGTCTCAATGTATTAATTATTATTTTATATTTAAAACCCGCACACATAATATTTGACAGATTTACTCATTTAAATACTGCTTTGTGATTTTATCAGCTAATGAGAATGACATTTGATTAAATATTGGAGTATGAACATTATTTGCTGATTTTTTTCTTCATGATCATTTTCCTCATTATCTCTGAATATAATATAATTTCTCTCTTTATTTGATTATTTATTAATTAAAACAATTAACCTGAAAGAGGTGTCAGCTAGGGCTGCAGCGATTCGTCGGCGTCATCGATTAGCATGGCATGCGTCGCACCTCTAGCCACGCCCATTGCGCGAGCCTGCAGCTATCCCTAGTTAAGACTGTTTTTCTGTCATGTTTAACACAAAACAAGGCTCTAGAGCAGAAGGTAAAGGCTAGCATGGCAACATCACTTCATAGACTTGCGTTCATAGAGCATTTTATTATTATAAGACCGTCAGAACCGCATATATATAACCGAACTGACAACTTTACATTGTCAAGATTCCCAGCCGCATTCAAAGCTGCGCTGAAAGAACGGAACAGCTCGGGACATCGAGTTGCCTGTATAATCATGACGGGTTTAATTCACCCTCAGAGACGGAGAAGGAGAAATGATCCGCGTTCATCTGAAGAAGCTGCCGTCAGTGCCGTGGGTGCGATCGCACTCGCTAACAAAGCATTTAAAGTCATTGTTAGTTTAACGGTGATGGATTGGACCAGCCTCGACTGGGCTCGTTTATTTAAGAACAGGCTGTCGACTGATGAAACATCCCGGTGTTATGACTCTGTCGCTCTAGTGTCCTGAACGCGGTTGTGACTTCAGCTGTTCGTTCAGACAGATATTCAAGCAGATGATTTAATGTCAGTCCCAAACAGTCACTGAATGCAGAAATAAAGTGCATTTCTATTGATTATATCACTGCCCTGTTATTCTTTCTTTCTTGCTTCCTTGCTTTCCTTTTCTTTCTTTAATTTTTATTTTGTATTAATTATTTATTGTTATTATCTTTCTCTCTTATTCTTTATTTAATATTTTCTTTCTTTCAATTGTATTTTTTATTAATTATTTATTTTTATTTATTTCTTTTTCTCTCTTTTCTTGTTATTTTTTCTTTGTTCTTTCTTTATTTTTTGTAAAGTATTATGAGAAAATGTTTGTATAAAATATTAATAGATTATTAGCAAAAGGTACTGTTATTATTTATTGATAGTTTAACTAAAGAATTAATCAACTGATAAGAAAATAATAAATGGATTCATTGAAAAATAATCGATAGATTAGTTCGAATATAAACAAATTAAATTTCTTTTCTTTTCTTTTTCTCATTTATTTATTTAATCAGGGACAATGCACATTAATAGTACATAATAATATTTAAAATTCGCCAGATTTAGCCAACAATGATTAATTTTCATCTGTAGTCCGGATGAAAAAAAGTCTTTATACTTAAAAATTGCATGTTTTACTTCCTGGTTCTTTGTAATTACTTCAACTTCTGTACAATTTCTGAGTGATAATTGTTTGTTAAATTGTTAAATCCTACACGTTTTTAAATTTTTCTCAGTGTAAATGATGTGATTGGTCCTGAGCGTTGTCTGGTTTTGTGCCGGATGTGTTCTCAGGGTCAGTGAGTGTAACTCATCTGTGTTTCAGGGTGAACGACAGCATCCTGTTCGTGAATGACGTGGACGTGCGTGAGGTCACTCACAGTTTCGCGGTGGAGGCGCTGAAGGAGGCGGGGCCGATCGTGCGGCTCTATGTGCTGCGACACAAACCGTCTCTGGAGAAAATCACAGAGCTGAAGCTCATCAAAGGCCCTAAAGGTGCGTGAGCGGGCGAGAGGGGGAGGGAGGGGGCGGGGCTGACCTTCAGCTCATCTGATTGGCTGAGCCTCTGCTGCAGGTTTGGGCTTCAGCATCGCGGGCGGCGTGGGGAACCAACACGTCCCCGGAGACAACAGCATCTACGTCACCAAGATCATTGAAGGAGGAGCCGCGCATAAAGACGGCCGGCTGCAGATCGGAGACAAAATCCTCGCTGTGAGTTTGAACAGCCAAGATCAGGATGAGTGTGTTTCTTCATCAGGTTTGTAGAAATGTGTGTCTGCATCAGTGTCTCAGCGATGGATGCTCTGCAGTGAATGGGTGCCGTCAGAATGAGAGTCTGATAAAAACATCACAATAATCCACAGCACTCCAGTCCATCAGTTAACATCTGGAGAAGACACAAGCTGAAACACATCCAGCATTAAGACGTTTTTAACTCAAATACGAGTCTATAATCCATAATAACTCTTCCTCCAGAGAAAAAGTGTTCTGGTGCATTAATGCATTAATCTTTCAGTAATCAAGTTTCTTCCAGTTTTTGCTCTGTTTTGTTGTCAACAAAGAGAATATGCGTTTATTTGCTATCTACAGCCTGTTTCCGTCCAACTGGCCTTTTACCGATAAAATGGTGTGCGTCATCCCTAAAAAGATGAATTGTTACATAAGTTTTGGTGTATTGCAAAAAAAATTGCCCTTTAGCTGTTTCCATACATAATTTCTCCTATTGCATAAATTATAAATTAAAAAAACAGACTATTATTAAATTTTATAGGCCTACATAAAATGATTTTTATTAGCCTAACAAGTGTCATGAGTTCTTGTACTTTATTATAGACTATTAGATAGATAGGCTACTTAATCAAGCAATAATCATAAACCGGTGCAGTTGTATCATTATTATTTTTCTGATTAGCGTTTATAGGAAATAGGAATGTTCATTTCGGTTATTTTATTTCTCCTAACCGACGGTCGTTAAGCCATTTTAACCGTTAACCGACAAGATTGTTAAATTACAATTAAATTAAATTTAAATTGATAGGTGGCTCTGACCCATTAAAAATACCTAAATTTGTTTTCCAGGGATTAATTTAATACACGCAAAAATCAGCATAAACTACATGAATGTGAGGATTCACTGCGGACAGAGAAAAACATAAGCGGTTATATACAGGGTTTCCGCGGGTCCTTAAAAAGTCATAAAAAGTCTTAAATTGTACAAGAAAGTCTTAATTATGATTTCAAGAGGTCTTAAATTTGGGTACAGACCAGAATCACAATGCAGCTTAATGTGACGATTAAAAAGCTATAAATAAATATGAGCGCAGCACGTTTCAAAGTCAGGTGCTGCTTTGTGTTCTGCTGTTACCGGGGAAACCATTCGAAAGCGCCTCCTGCTGGCAGAGAGTGAATGTGCATGTGTTCAAAAAGGCTGTTGTTGTGAGCAGTGTATTCATGCAATACCGGAGCCTGTAGTTTCAGAACCGGATTTCTAGGACCCTATAGTTTTTTTTTTGTTGTTGTTGTTGTTTTTTTTGTTTTGTTTTTTAAATTATTTTATTTATTTATTGTATTTATTTTTTGTATGTATGTATTGTGTCAGGTCTTCCAGCCAGTTCTATCAAACCTTTACAATTAATCCAGAACGTGCTGCAAGATTAATTTTTAATGAGCCAAAAATAATGTAAGAAAGAATGAAGAACATCACACCTCTGTTTATCAATTTGCACTGGCTACCAATAGCTACGACCACTGGCTCTGCACCCCTTTACCTAAATTAATTACTTCAGACTTCTGTGCCTCTAGAAGCTTACGTTCTGCAAGTGAACGTCGCTTTATTGTTCATCCCAAAGAGGCACAAAATCACTTTCACAGACTTTTACATTAACTGTTCCCTCCTGGTGGAATGACCTGCCCAACTCAATCCCAGCAGTCCTTAACCATCTTCAAGAATCGGCCAAACACATCTCTTCCATCTTTATTTGAGCCTCTAACTCTAGCACTCTCTATTATAATTCTATTCTTAAAAAAGAAAAAAACTTGCTGTGTGTACTGCATTAAGCTAACTGAGGCTTGTTATAGCACTTGCATACCATTGCTCTTTTGTTGATTTTGATTGCTTCCATTGTCCTCATTTATAAGTCGCTTTGGATAAAAGCATCTGCTAAATGACCAAATATTAGTGGCTCATATTATTTTATAGCACTTGCTATTCAATTCTTTATAGTATTATTTTTTAAGGAATTATGTAGTTGTTTAATTGTATACACTTAATTATTGTCCTAACCAACTCCTAACCCTAAACACACCCGTTGGTAACCCTCTTGAAATATTTAACCTAATTTATTTCAATATATTCTATATATTCTGGTTTTAAATTCAGTTTTCTTGGAAAGAAAGACTTGTCTGTGAGAGACTTCAGTTCATTAGCCGCAGCGCTTCACGCCTGATGTGTGACAAACCTAAAGTGCAGTAAATGGTAAAACACTTGCGGTACAAATTGGTGTGATTATTAGTACTTCAATAAATGTAAAATAATTTGAATACAAATACTAATTTACAACATCCAGCATCACAATGAACTGTTTTGCACAGCTAAATCTAGTCTTTGCATCTGTTTGTTTAATGTTTGAATCAGGTCTCTTCTGTTGGAGTAGATAGCGCTGTCCTAAAAAACAGGGTCCTAGAACTGCAGGCTCCGGTACGGCAGGAACATCAGTTTTTGTTCAGACCAATGTGAAAATCGACCCATGTTTTTACCCTGCAAACACACAGAGCTGTAAATGTGAACTGGTGGGTCAATAAGAAGATAATTCATTATAAAAATCTAAACAGTAAAATGTGTTTGTATGTTATTTAATTAATATAATAATTTATTGATAATAATTGTTTAAATTGATGTAATTAAAATTGACTCATCCATTTTCTTAAAAAATGGTTTAAAGGCTGAAATGTGAAGTGTATCATTTTATAAAACTTTTTGTTTTCCTGAAAACTTCTATCTGAACTGTAAATCATGCTTTTTACAGTCATTTTACAGTTTAATAGTTTACCATAGACATTGCCCTACCACGCGCATATGGTATTAATTTTATTTGTGCAGGTCTTAAAAAGGTCTAAAAAAAGTCTTAAATTTGAGCTTAAAAATCCTGCAGAAACCCTGTATATATAAAAGAAATAAGCCCATATGCAAAATATATTTTTCTAAATAGTTAATGAATTAACAAAACGAAAGAAAAAAACTGCGCGACAATTAGCAGCCTATATGCAGAATTTCAGTTCATTTTTGTGATGCGCTCTTGAGAAAGCGGTGTCCCGTTTCCTTTATTTCACAAAAGCACATGTTTTGTTTTTATTGTGAATCTACACAAATAAAAGAAATAATTTGAATAGTTTTGAATGTCTTTTTAATTTTGTGTGTGTGTGTGAAAAATTAAAGTTTTGGACATATAAGGCAATAAAAAATATTTTAAAAAGTACCTTAAAGTAACTACAAATGAGCATGTAAAGAAGATATCTTTAAAAGAAATTCTGTGTGGAGCATGCCTCGATCCGTGCCGTGTTCTCACCTGTTTGCGTCTCTGGATGTGAGAGACAACAGCAGGTGCACTTTTTCACTGGAGGAAGCGTTATTATGGATTATGGACTCAGACTTTAAACATTAAAAACGTTTGAATGATGGATTTGTAGCTTTTATATTTCTGAGGTCCAAAATATCCTGTGTAAAACACTACATGTGGTGTATCTGATGATAATCATGGATGTTCAGCGATGCTGGTTAGTTTTATCCAGTGATGCTGATCTGCAGTGTGTGTGTGTTTAGGTGAATAATATGTATCTAGAGGACGTGATGCATGAAGACGCTGTAGCAGCGCTGAAAAACACAGGAGACGTGGTTTATCTGAGAGTAGCCAAAACTCTTCATCATCAAGACGCCTACAATCCTCCTGACATCACCAGCTGTGAGCGCGCACACACACACACACACACACTCCCACACACTCAATCGCACTCCTACACACACACACACACTCAGCTGATCTCTGACGTCTGTGTGTGTTTCTGCAGCGTATTCTCCTCACATGGACATGTCTGATTACCCACAAGCCCTCAGTCCCTTGTCTCCACGCCGCTACTCCCCGATCCCTAAAGGTCTGCTGCTGGGGGACGAGGACATTCCCAGGTCAACACACTCACGCTTGCATCCACACACACATTCTGCTGCCCTCACAGAGGCTAGAGTGATGCAGGCCGCACAAACATTACAAAACGTGCGTGTAAATCAGACGGTTCTTCATGGTACGGTACAATATCCATTCTCATACCTAGTGATACCGTATTTGCCGATACCTCAGAAAATTCTAAGATACGGTTTCAATACGATTCAATTCAGGAGTATATCGATCTAGAAATCATTATTAATGTTTCAAAAGTTATTTATCTAGGAGCAGTGAGCACTTGTTTTTCTTTGACAGCAGCAGGTTTATTATTAGTCTGCTTTCACTTTAAGAGGAAAGTTTTCTTTCTCAGCTGTTTAGGTTAAGACAGGCCTAACCGACTGTGTTTACTATATTCATCAGTTTGCTCGGTATTTGTTCATCCATGCACAAAAAAAGCAGAAGAGAGCTCAGTTCATTATTCTGTCTGTGTGCGTGCGCTTCGGGTGTGTGTGTTCAGAAAACTCCTCACGCAACGCTCGACAGCGCCGTCAACCGTCCCGAACCTCTTTTACCCGTATGACTGGTGCTCCAGGGTCACATGTGAGTTTGATGGACATTGTGTGAAAATATGGACAGTGCCAAAATAAGGTGCCTATTTATACTACAGATATCGATATTTTACGCATGGCATCGATACATTGTATGATCGATGTATCAATCCATATTAGAGCTGTCACTAACGATTATTTTGGTAATCGAGTAATCTGTGGATTACTCTAACAATCAGATAATTATAATTCATTTTAAGTGAAGAATAGCTTTTAAAATGACTTAAAATACATATATAATAGCAGTGAGGCAGTATTAAAAGCAAGTAATCTTATGATTTTATTGAACAAAACTGTTAAAGTACACAGTGTATTATAAACAATAGAGCTTTACAACAAGAGCCTGCAGGGGGCGCCAGCGGCCTGACGATTGTTTTACTCGTTTACTCGATCTAATCCTTGTTAATATTGATCAAACATCATTTAATTCAAATGTCCACTTAATCTTTAATATTTGGCCATTTCTTTATGATAGAAATGCTGTAGCCGCTGTAATTAACTGAACTCAGAGCGAGGGTTTGAGCTTTTATTTTGAAACCGCGATGAACAGTTAGCATATTGAGAAAGATATTGATGTATCCTCCTGTGTTTGCGTAGGTTTATAAATGATTTACCTTACAAATCTGATGAAATGGCATACGTTATAATAAACACAAACTCACAATAACATGCAGAGATGGGTTTGAGACGCTCCGCTACTGTGAATGATAACAGTTTGTGTAGAGCTCTGTAGCCGCTCTGAGGCGCACGGAAATAATTAAAGCTCATATATTAAACCTGCATCACATATATGTATTTATATGAATCATAGCGTTTGTGAATTCACAATAGCATTATGCTTTATTATGATTTTTATATGAGTTTAATATATCGTGCAGCCTTGCGTTTCATGATCCTCGTCTGTGAAATGCGCCACTCCCGGTATTCAGCTGATTACTCGACGCGGACCAAACAAAATCAAGGATTTTCTAAAAAGAAAAAGAATCGAGGAATCGTTGCAGCCCTGCTGATCAAGTGTTGTTGTGCTGTGGTGTGCTGGTGTGCGCAGGGAGCCGCGGCGAGTGGTCATTCTCAGGGGTTCCACGGGTTTGGGCTTCAATATCGTGGGAGGTGAGGATGGTGAGGGGATCTTCATCTCCTTCATCCTGACAGGAGGAGCTGCTGATCTGAGCGGAGAGCTGAGCAAAGGAGATCAGATCCTGAGCGTACGTCTCACACACACACACACACACACACACACTCTCTCTGGCTGCTGCTGTAATGCTGTGGTGTTGTTGCAGGTGAATGGTGTGGATCTGCGTCATGCGACTCATGAACAGGCGGCGGCGGCGCTGAAGAACGCAGGACAGACAGTCACCATCATCGCACAGTACAGACCAGAGGGTGAGACGCAGAGAAACCCAGCTCAATAACCCTGCCCTGACACACCGGGCCAGCGCTTCACACGCGTGTGTGTGTGTGTGTGTGTGTGTGTGTGTGTGTGTAGAGTACAGCAGGTTTGAGGCGAAGATTCACGACCTGCGGGAGCAGCTGATGAACAGCAGTTTAGTTTCTGCAGCAGCATCGTTACGGAGCAGCAAGAGAAGCTTCTTCATCAGGTACTGAAGACACACACACACCTGCCAACGACTGATGACTTCAACATTTACTGCCCAAATACAGAATACTGTTTTGTATTATTTCATTAAAAAACAGCCAGGTGTACAGCTACTGCTAACAGCTGAACCATTTCAAGAAACAAATCAAATATATATAATATATACTGTTGTACTGTTAACTGTTATACTGTTGTATTTAATCATTATTTTATATTAAAGAACATCAGAAAGATGTGTGTCTTAATAAGTGCTTTCAAATGTTAAACCATCAAGCTTTTTTGACAGAAGACAAAAATGCAGGCACATAATAATAATAATAATTAGCATTATTATTATTGCTATTATTATTAGTAGTAGCAGTTTTTAAGTATGGTTTTATTTAAATTATATAAAATAATAAAAATAAATATAAAATATTTTAACTATTGAACTGTCACATAATAAAATCAAGTAATTAATAATAATAATAATATTAATAATTAAATTATATAGTATATCAATAGATGATATAACAATAGTCTCAATTCCTTTGATTTCAAACATTAAACCACAGAGGTTTTAGGGAGAATTCATTAAAAGTAATATTTTTTATTTTTACTGATTTTTACTCTCATATAGTGCTTGGAGAGTCAGCGATGAACCGATTTGAACTGGAAAGTTGACTGTTTACTATTGCCTTCTTTCTAGAGCTGCTTTACAGCAGATTGAGATTAGTTTGCATTATTGACACCATTTCTCTGTTTAACACTGTGAAGCTGCTTTTACACAATCTGTATTTTACAAGCGCTACGGAAATAAAGCTGACTTGACTCCTGAACTCACACACCTGATGCTGCTGACACTGTGTGTGTGTGTGTGTGTGTGTGTGTGTGTGTGTGTGTGTGTGTGTGTGTGTGTGTGTGTGTGTGTGTGTGTGTGTGTGTGTGTGTGTGTGTGTGTGTGTGTGTGCAGGGCTCTGTTTGACTACGATAAGACGGCGGACGGTGGCTTCCTGTCACAGGCGCTGAGCTTCAGGTTTGGAGACGTTCTGCAGGTGTTTGACTGCAGTGATGAGGAGTGGTGGCAGGCCGGAAAACTGACTCCACACGGAGAGCTGGAGGAGACCGGATACATTCCCAGCAAGAGGAGGTGTGTGTGTGTGTGTGTTTTGAGAGAGTGTGTGAGTGTGAATCACAGTGTTTCACTCTTGTCACGTGACTTACTGACAGTGACTCTGAATATGAAACTGAACGTCACCCACAGCAGCTGATCAGGTGTGTGTGTTTGTGTGTGTGTGTGTGTGTGTGTAGGGTGGAGAGGAAGGAATGGTCCCGTCTGAAGACGCGAGGCAGAGACGCCGTCGGCGGTGAGTGAGTGTGTTTGGCTCTCATGTGTTACTCACGGCGGGTCATGTGACGCTGACGCTCTGTGTGTGTGTGTGTGTGTGTGTGTGTGTGTGTGTGTGTTTCAGGACACAGCGAGTACATCGTCAGCTATGAGACGGTGATTCAGGCTGAAGGTGAGTCTCGTGTGGCTGGATGACACTGCTGTCAGAGTGTGTTCTGCTGACTGACTGTGATGTCACTTCCTGTCCCGCAGTGCACTACGCGCGTCCCGTAATCATCCTCGGACCGAGCAAGGACCGTGTCAATGACGATCTGCTCACCGAGTTCCCCGACAAGTTCGGATCCTGCGTCCCGCGTAAGAACCTGGGTTACTTCTGAAAATAGTTTTATTTTTGTATTTCATGTTTTCATTTTCATTTGTTACATTTTTGTAATTTTCTTTACATTTTAGTCATTTTTTATCAGATTTTTTTCTCTTTATTTTTAAATGTCTATATAATTTTTTATTTCATTTTTATTTGTAGTCAAGTCAGGTCACCTTTATTTATATAGCGCTTTTAACAATACAGATTGCGTCAAAGCAACTTTCCAATATCAAAATTGGAAAATAGTGCATCAATAATGTAAAATGACAAGATTAAACACTCAATTTTCAGTTAAAGGCATTTCATTATTGAATTCAGAGATGTCATTGTCTAGCTCAGTTTAGTTTAAATAGTATCTGTGCAATCAAGTCGACGATAATCGCTAGAAATTAAGTGTCCCCAACTGAGCAAGCCAGAGGCGACAGCGGCAAGGAACCAAAACTCCCTCTGAGACAGAATGGAGAAAAAAACCTTGGGAGAAACCAGACTCAGTCGGGGTCAGTTCTCCTCTGACCAGACGAAACCCGCAGTTCAGTTCCAACCGCAGCCATGTCACATTGTGTAAAGGACTCATCTGGTTCCCGAGGTCTTATCCCGATGGACAGCAGACTGATCCACCATCTGATCTGGATACAGTCTGGATCGGGTGGCTACGGTGATCTCAGAATAAGAAAGAAACAGATTAATATTAGCGTAGATGCCATTCTTCTTACGATGTAACGAGTACATCGTGTGTTATGGGAGTGTTCCCGGTTCCGGTTGATCTAATTAATGCAGCCTAACAATCCTTTAACGGATTTGAATAATAGAAGCGTATTAGTGTGTTATGTGTACTAGGCTTGGGCGGTATCCAAATTTTGATACCGTCAAACCTCCCTATTTTACCTCGGTATACGGTATTACTGTGAATAATAAAAAAATTATGACATAAGGCTCAGACAGTGTCACCTTAGGTTCGAGGTATTTCCATCTCTCGCGGTCACCTTTTTGTTGCACAATTTGCAAATTGCCTCGTCCGTATTTACCGCCTCTCCCTTCTCGTTCGGTCGAAACCCGAAATACTGCCAAACTGCAGAAGTTGTGTTCTTTTTCGAGACCCTGGGGCCGGTTGCACGAGCTGAACGTAAGTTACAACCTAGCCTAGTTTTGACGTAAATGGGCACTAAGTTACGACTTACGCACTACTAAATATTTTTTCGTTGCACCATTACACTTAGTTGAAGTGTAACTCTTATGGACGCGTCCATAATATTTGCGGACGCGTCTGGTCAGGAGTAACAGTTGGAATAAAATAGCAGACTGAGTGAATTGCATCAATATGCTCTTCTTTTACCTGACAACCTCCAATCCTTTAGGCATATATGATGCTGCTGACATTTACACTCACGTACATATTAAGAGAGAGAACAATATGTGAATAAAAGTACTTTGTTTCTTTTTTAGCCCGTCTTCAACACCCCATCTACAGCGCGCCTCTGTGCACTTCGGTCCGTGTTTGCACATGTCAGATGAAATAATAAATAAATGGCATTTCTTATGTTTTTTTTTTCTTTCAGTATTTATTGATCCTTATTTATTTCAATTACAGTTTCTGAATGTTATTTACATATAAAAATAGCTTACATATAGACTAATGTTATTAATGTATCGTTTTTAATGGAAACTTGTTTTTACCGTTAGTATACATGAGGCGAAAGAAGTTAGAATGAAGGATTAATTAAAATCAATAACATTTAAACAAGTTCTGCTCGCGTATTTGAAGGTTTCTATTGGATGATTTAGGGTAAACGTCATTTTATGCTACTACGCATTACTTTACGGAGAGCTTAAGAACCTGCTTAACGAACAGCTGGTGCAACCGAATTAAGTACAAATTTAGTTACAAACTAGCAAGTAGTTACTAGCCTCTAGTGTGAACTTAACATTCTAATTTAAGTAAGAACTTACGAATGGCTGGTGCAACCCTACCCTGGTCACTTGGTGCGCGACTCGCCATCTTTCCCCCTCTCTCTCTTTCTCCTCCACGCTGTCACGTGATGACAACCAAGCATACGCATTTTTAGGCATTAAATAAATGATATTTAATATTTAATCCTCGTCTCCTATATAAGTGCATTGTTTTTTATGACGGTATAACGGTATTGAAACTGATACCGTTGCTATTTTTAGATCCCGCGGTATACCATATTACCGTATTACCGCCCAAGCCTAATGTGTATGCCAGGATAAAGAGATGGGTCTTTAATCTAGATTTAAACTGACAGAGTGTGTCTGCCTCCCGAACAGTGTTAGGTAGATTGTTCCAGAGTTTGGGTGCTAAATAGGAAAAGGATCTGCCGCCCGCAGTCGATTTTGATATTCTAGGTATTATCAAACGGCCAGAGTTTTGAGAACGCAGCGGACGTGGAGGACTATAATGCGATAAGAGCTCGCTCAAGTACTGAGGAGCTAAACCATTCAGGGCTTTATAAGTAATTAACAAGATTTTAAAATCTATCCGATGTTTGATAGGGAGCCAGTGCAGTGTTGACAGAACCGGGCTAATATGGTCATATTTCCTGGTTCTAGTAAGGACTCTAGCTGCTGCATTTTGGACTAACTGTAGTTTGCTGATCAAGCGTGCAGAACAACCACCCAATAAAGCATTACAATAGTCTAGCCTTGAGGTCATAAACGCATGAACTAACATTTCTGCATTTGACGTTGAGAGCATAGATCGCAATTTAGATATGTTTTTAAGATGAAAAAAAACACAGTTTTTCAGATGCTAGAAACATGGCTTTCAAATGAAAGATTGCTATCGAACAGCACACCTAGGTTCCTGACTGATGAAGAAGAATTGACAGAGCAGCCATCAAGTGTTAGATAATGTTCTAGGTTATTACATGTGGGGTTTTTAGGTCCTATAACTAACACCTCTGTTTTTTCTGAACTTAGCAGTAAGAAATTACTCTTCATCCAGTTTTTTATATCGACTATGCATTCCGTTAGTTTCTCAATTTGGTGTGTTTCACCGGGCCGCGAAGAAATATAGAGCTGAGTATCATCAGCATAACAGTGGAAGCTAACACCATGTCTCCTGATAATATCTCCCAAGGGTAACATGTAAAGCGTGAAAAGTAACGGCCCTAGTACTGAGCCTTGAGGTACTCCATACTGTACTTGTGATCGATATGATACCTCTTCAGGCATTTTAGCACATCCATTTAAACTAAATCAAAAAGACAAATTGCCTAAGCAACTGGCTAAAGTAAAATAGTAGGGTTTCTGTAGGTCTTTAATAGTCTTAAGGTTCCTCAAGTAAAATCCTAAAAATGTCTTAAATCAGAGCAGTGAGTCTTATAAATAAAGTCATTAAATTAATCTCTTCCTCAGTATTTTTGTTGTTTTCCAGTACAAATATCTAAACATCCTTAAATTAAGACACTATTATTTGAAATTCAGAATGAAGATATGAAGTCTTGTTTTCAGAGAAATTCAACAAAATGAATTTTATTATAAAACAAGATCAAATATCTGACAGATGTCTGTTCTTGTTTTAATCACTTTCTCAGAAAACAAGACCTCTTATCTTCTGTCATTTTGCATCTCCAGTAAATATATATTGATTTATGAATCTTTAGACATTATGACCAAAATATAATGCTTCAGTAAAATAATAATAAAAAAACAAACAAACGTCAAATTACCACTATAACCAGTAGATGGCAGCAGAGGAGCACTTATTGGCTTATCAGTCATTTATTTATATTTTT
Source organism: Acrossocheilus wenchowensis (assembly GCA_029620275.1). Lineage (NCBI taxonomy): Eukaryota > Metazoa > Chordata > Actinopteri > Cypriniformes > Cyprinidae > Acrossocheilus > Acrossocheilus wenchowensis. The sequence goes on from CM056145.1 coordinate 621,540, forward strand.
TGTTTTATATTTTGAAATGATAAAATCACTATTATAGAATAAGAAATCATCAAGAAATCAAATTGTTGAAGAAAAAAGAAGAAAAGTCACAAAGTGCCTTGAAAGACAAACTTTTTAATTTACGACTGAATCACACAAAGTGTTCCTTTTATAATCATTATGTTATTGGTCAGCTACATATAATAGGCTACTATAGAAGAATAATGGTACATTTAATAAGAGCAGAATAGCCTTTATTAATTTTCTGTATAAAAATTTTGCACGTTACTGTTGTTAATAAAAGTAGCCTACATTTTGAATGCTTCCCAACTCAAGCTCAGTGCTTTACTGTCAAAAGTGTATTACCAAGAAATAGAGTAATATTATTATAAGTGCAAGCGAGTGTTTGTTCTGATTGTATTCTGCACACAATGAAGAGGCTTCCTGTGTTTGGCAGACACAACACGGCCCAAGCGCGACTACGAGGTGGACAGCCGCGACTATCACTTCGTATCGTCACGCGAACAGATGGAGAAAGACATTCAGAGTCACCGGTTCATCGAGGCCGGACAGTACAACAACCACCTGTACGGCACCAGCGTCCAGAGCGTCAGACAGGTGGCAGAGCAGGTGAGAGACAGCCTGATTAGCCGTCTTTTTGAACCGTTTTGAACCAAGTAACCATTTTTGAGTGTGTGTGTGTGTGTGTTTACAGCAGGGGAAACACTGTATCCTGGATGTTTCAGCGAATGCAGTGAGGAGGTTACAGGCTGCCCAACTTCACCCCATCGCCATCTTTATACGACCCTCATCCCTGCAGAACATACTGTGAGTCTGTGTGTGTGTGTGTGTGTGTGTGTGTGTGTGTGTGTGTGTGTGTGTGTGTGTGTGTGTGTGTCTGAGTGTGTGCGCGTGTGTGTGTGTGTGTGTGTGAGTCTGAATGTGTGTGAGTCAGAGTGTGTGTGTGTGTGTGTGTGAGAGTCTGAGTGTGTGTGTGTGTGTGTGTGTGAGTCTGTGAGTGAGTCTGAGAGCGTGTGTGTGTGAGTCTGAGTATGAGTTAGTCTGAGTGTGTGTGTGTGTGTGTGTGTGTGTGTGTGTGAGTGATTCTGAGTGTGAGTGAGTCTGAGTGTGTGTGTGTGTGTGTGTGTGTGAGTGAGTCTGTGTGTGTGTGTGTGTGTGTGTGTGTGTGTGTGTGTGTGTGAGTGAGTCTGAGAGCGTGTGTGTGAGTCTGAGTATGAGTTAGTCTGAGTGTGTGTGTGTGTGAGTGAGTCTGAGTGTGTGTGTGTGTGTGTGTGTGTGAGTGATTCTGAGTGTGAGTGAGTCTGAGTGTGTGTGTGTGAGAGTGTGAGTGAGTCTGAGTGTGTGTGTGAGTGTGAGTGAGTCTGAGTGTGTGTGTGAGTCTGTGAGTGAGTTTGAGAGCGTATGTGTGTGAGTCTGAGTGTGTGTGAATGTGAGTGAGTCTGAGTGTGTGTGTGAGTCTGTGAGTGAGTCTGAGAGCGTGTGTGTGTGAGTCTGAGTATGAGTTAGTCTGAGTGTGTGTGTGTGTGTGTGTGTGTGTGTGTGTGTGTGAGTGAGTGATTCTGAGTGTGTGTGAGTCTGAGTGTGTGTGTGAGTCTGAGTGTGAGTTAGTCTGAGTGTGTGTGTGTGTGTGTGTGTGTGTGTGTGTGTGTGAGAGTGAGTCTGAGTGTGTGTGTGTGTCTGTGTCTGAGTGTGAGTGAGTCTGAGTGTGTGTGTGAGTCTGTGAGTGAGTTTGAGAGCGTATGTGTGTGAGTCTGAGTGTGTGTGTGTGTGTGTGTGTGTCTGAGTGTGTGTGTGAGTCTGTGAGTGAGTTTGAGAGCGTATGTGTGTGAGTCTGAGTGTGTGTGTGTGTGTGTGTGTGTGAGAGTGAGTCTGTGTGTGTGTGTGTGTGTGTGTGTGTGAGTGAGTCTGAGTGTGTGTGTGTGTGTGTGTGTGTTGGTGTGTGTGTGTGTGTGGTGTGTGTGGTGTGAGTCTGTGAGTGAGTTGAGAGCGTATGTGTGTGAGTGTGTGTGTGTGTGTGTGTGTGTGTGTGTGTGTGTGAGTCTGTGAGTGAGTTTGAGAGCGTATGTGTGTGAGTGTGTGTGTGTGTGTGTGTGTGTATGATAGGGCTGTGCGATATGGACAAAAAAAAAACCTATCGCAATTTCTTTGATCAATTCTGCGATTTCGATTTTAATCAGGATTTTGACACACAGACATGCTTTACAGTCATAAATTCATTCAGTGTGAATTTGAAACATATTTCTAAAAGATAACCAATTAGAGCTTTATCAAAAAGTTGTAAACATGTCTCTGGAACATGTGTCCAGGGATTTAATTTATTTTTTTTTTTTCATGCATTGGTCATTCAGCTCTTTGTGGCGCTGCCTCAGGTGTTGAAATAGATTTGTTACGCCAGGTTCATACTCCGTCTGCAGTGTGTGCAGTACGTGTATGTGCTGAAGAAGCTTTCACACAGGACGCGTTTGCAGTCCGCTCCTGATCCGCGGCTGTTTACCACAAACACATTTATCCATTATTTTGATTTCAAATCCAAACGTTGTTACTGAAAATGCTTTTTCAGCACTTTTATCAAAGTACAGTAATACAATCTTTCATAGACATATTCACATTTAAGCTCAATAAATATAACTTTGTTTTCCTACCTCCTCGAGTGTCATGTTGCCTTGTTCTAGCCAAAAAGCCATGTGTTGACTGTGAAACAGTGGACTTTAATTATATGCATTTATGGTGTAATTATTACATTATTACGTGTCAATCCTTGTTCATTTTGACCGCGAACAATGCGCTGCACGTGCAGCACAGCAAAAATAGGCTCCGTGCGGAAACGAACGCTGCATGCCTGCTGCAGATGCACCGCCGCAACCGTGAGCAGTGTGAACGCTCTGATCCGTTAACATGGGCGCGGAATAAATACGTATCCTGGCGTTGCGTCTGTGTGCCTGGTCTGTTCTGTTCTCGCGCTTCATTTAGGCGCTCTGCATTCTGATTGGTTCGGATAGCATACTGCGGGAGGTCGGTGCGCGGGAAGAATCGTGCTATAAAGCAATTTAGAAATTGCGCACGCTCATTGTGATTTTATGATGATTTCGATTATTCGCACAGCCCTAGTGAGTGAGTCTGAGTCTGAGTCTGAGTGTGTGTGTGTGTGTGTGCGTGCGTGCGTGCGTGTGTGTGAGTGAGTGAGTCTGAGAGTGTGTGTGTGTGTGTATAACGCTCTCACGATCAGTTGTCACGGTGTAACGTTTGTAGCGGCTGTGTCTGATTTCAGAGACATTAACAAGCGTCTGACGGAGGAACAGGCCCGAAGAGCTTTAGACAGAGCCGTCAAACTGGAGCAGGACTTCATCGAATGCTTCTCAGGTGAAACATCATCACACCTGCGTATGGAAATCAGCTCTGATGTGATTGGTGCACTGACATGAACCTCAAAGCAGGCCTATTTAACTGCTATAGTTTCTATTAATATTTTGAATTAATAACATTTTCATTTTAGTTAGAATTTTAGTCATTTTCTTGTGGCTTTTGTCATTTTTATTAGTTTCTTCTTTCAAGAAGTCTATAATGACTTATAAGTCTATATATATTTTTTTTACATGTTCCATTTTAATTTTAGTTAAAGATTTAGTTACTTTTTGTGTGGTTTTGTAATTTTCATTTGTTTTCAGTTTTTAGTCTTTTATTCATTTGTATTTTAGTTTTAGTTATTTTTGTTCTTTAGGTTACACTGGATAGGAATTAAAATATTTAATTTTAAAAATTAAAAAAGTAAAAATAATAAAGTAAATAAAGGAAGTTTAAGTTTTGTATTTCATTTCAGTTAAGTTTTTTTATTTTAATTCAAGTAACGATATTCATGAATGTTTGTCTTTTGGTTTTAGTTAATGATAACCCTGCATCAGATCGTATTATCACACTAGATCAAGACAAGTTTTGGTGTGATTGTGTCTTTAAAGGGTTTGTAATGTGTGTGTGTGTGTGTGTGTGTGTGTGTGTGTGTGCAGCGATCGTGGAGGGCGACAGCTTCGAGGAGATCTACCATCGTGTGAAGTCTGTGATCGAGGAACAGTCTGGACCGTATATCTGGATCCCGGCGCGAGAGAGACTGTAAACACACTCACACACACACTCACTCGTGTGCGTGAGGACTTGCAGCAGGGGCTCATGGGAGTCTCTGGGTGTGTGTGTGTGTGTGTGTGTGTGAAGGTCAGTTCACTGCGTCCGGCGCACTGAAGCTCATGTCTCGGGATGATCTTCAGATTCACGCCTACAGCTCATTACATCATGTAAATATGCGTCTGTGCGCAGAGGACGCTTACCTCATCGCCATGGCAACGGTTCATCGTGGGGTCAGATAAGGTCAGAAACAGCTACCAAGTGAAAACACCACAGCGCTGTGTGTGAACTAGCCTTAACGTACGTGTGTGTGTGTGTGTGTGTGTGTGTGAGAGAGCGAGCCGCTGCTACTGATGATGATGAAGGTGATCTGTGGGTTGTTTCCATGGCGATTGTGAGCTCAGTGAGTGTAACAGTGTCTGAGGCAATATAGACATGAGACATGAGCACTGAGCACTTTACTAACACACACACACACACACACACACTGACATGCGTGTGTCTCATTGTGAAGATGTGTCTCTATAGGGCTACTGTTTACATACAATACACACTTTAACCTGCACAGGGAGAGAAACGTGAGTGTGTGTGAGAGTGTGTGTTTGTGACTGTGTGTGTGTGTGTGTGTGTGTGAGAGAGAGAGAGAGAGAGAGAATGTGTGTGTGTGTGTGTGTGTGTGTGTTGATTAGTATTATTATTATTAATATAATTAATATTCTACAGCTGTACATACAGATTCAGATGATCTGAACCAATGGGGCTTTAAACACATGAACACTGCACTTCTCTGAGCCAAAACTACCCACAATCCACCTCTCTGCCCATACAAACACACTGACATCACGCTGTACTCATGCCAACATCCACACGACCCATAGTGCACTGCGCTCAGTCCATAACATTCAACCAAAGTGTTTTTCTGCTTTAGTTTGTGTGATTATGACGTTTGAGTTCGCTTTGTCATTTCAGACTCATGTTCACACACCTACAGACGCATTTAAACCGGTGAAGCGACGGCCGCTCTGTATAATGTGAAATAAATGGATTAATAAATATATTTCCTGTTGTAAACTAGCTACAATACTGAGATGACAATTCATTAAACTGTTTTAATAATTCCTCAGGCTCTCGCGTATCTCTGTGTTTACAGGTGGAACTGAAAATTCATCATCTCAAGGTGTGAGAGTGTGTGCGTGTGTGTGTGTGTGTGTTTGAGTGTGTGTGTTTGAGAGAAAGAGAGTGTGTGTGTAACACCTGGTGAGCACAGTGGCCAGCAGGGGTCCGAGTTGAATCTGTGTCATAATCTTTACAGCCACTAGAGGTCACAATAACACAACACACACACACACACACACACACACACACACACTCTGATCATGATGTGTGTGGTGTGTTTGTAATGTAACAATCATCAATGTTCTCAGAATGTTATATTTAAATGTGCAGAGTCCTGGTGAACTGTATCTATATGAGTTAATGTGTGAGATCTCAGTTCTTCATGAAGTGTGTGTGTGTGTGTGTGTGTGTGTGTGCAGGACAGGCAGGCAGAGGTCGTCAGAAGTTGAGCAGAGATCATCACTCAGACAATAAACACATTGAGGTGTGTGTGTGTGTGTGTGAGGGGGGGGGGGTCGTTTGTCAGCAGTATTGAGTGGGTGAGTGACACTAATGACCTGTGGTGAGCACACACACACACACAAGATATAACCTCCAGCTCCTGTGTGTTTGCTCTTCTGAAGCGGCAGACATGCATGTTCACTCACCAGCACTGGTGTCACATGACCGGTGATGTCACGAGTGAAGCATGCGGATCAGCCAGCATCTTCACTGGAGCCAGACAGGAAGTGGAGCGTTCCATTCGGTGCGTGAGGCGGGGGTCGGGAGCCAGAGGTGAGGCCCGCTGATGTCATCGGGGCCCCGAGAGCGGGTGTGGCGCTCACAGCCATCTCCGTGGCGACCCCTGGGGGCCCCTATTGTGTGTGTGTGTGTCTTTGTTCAGGGTTAATGTGTGTCACTGCTCTCATTACACACACTCTGATATACGAGCCTCGCGAGTATCTACATGTCATCAGCAGATGTGAGATGTTCCACATAAACAACAGAAACAAATGAAGACGAGAACAGAAACTCTGCACAGAATAATTCACCCAGAAACGAACACGTGCTCCTCAGAGATCAGGAGGAGAAGTGTGTCTGCATCAGTGTCTCAGCAGTGGATGCTCTGCAGTGAATGGGTGCCGTCAGAATGAGAGTCTGATAAAAACATCACAATAATCCACAGCACTCCAGTCCATCAGTTAACATCTGGAGAAGACAAAAGCTGAAACACATCCAGCATTAAGACGGTTTTAACTCAAATAACTTCCTCCAGTGATCTGCTGTTGCCTCTTGCATCAAAATCCAGCCACATATGTGTTTTTGTTTTGTTTTTTATTAACAGACAGAAATACAATAATACAAAGGGTTGAACCATATTAAAGTACAATAATCAAAACAATAATAATAATTCTAAACAATACAATGAAAATAAAATATATAAACATTCTCAGTCTATCCTGAGCCTCTTGACCTAGCTGTGCTCCTCAGCACAATCTGCCTCATACAGTGCAAGTAAACCAGTTATTCAGAAAAGAGGAATGTTTATTCAAATACAGATTTCCCCTTAAAAATAATCTCTTCAAACATGGCAGTGTCCCTAACCACAGCAGTTAGTCTCTCCATAGGCAATACTCTGAAGATCTGATGAAGACGAAGTGAAGGGGTCTAGAGTGAAGAAGCGTTTCTAGCGAGTAACAGGAGTTTATCAGAGTAGAAGCCGGTTAGCAGTTAAAGCAATGTCTTTTGCTGGCAAGCCAAGTAAAAGAAAACCAGGGTCCTTGGTAAATTTTATATTAAAAATGGGATTTCAGATAAGAATGCAGCCAATTCAGAATTGTACAGGTAAGACAAGCCCAATTGTAAAACTTTAAGTTAGGTATCGACTGGCAGCTGTAAGATATTTTCCCGTGCCAGATGAATTTGGAAAAACTTCTCTCCAGATCTAAAATGTTCTTTTTAGGAAACCAAAGTGGTAACATTTGCATGGGATATAAAATTCGGGGAAGAATGTTCATTTTAATGAGATTAATTCTCTTCATCCAAGACATGGGGAGGTTAAACCAGCGCTCTAATCGTCTTTTATACTTTAATAAGTGGGGTTAAGTTACGTTCCCAGAGTTCTGATAAATCAGGTGAGAGTCCAATTCCAAGATATGTGAGGCCTGTTCCAGACCGCTTGACAAGGAGCTAGCAGAGATATCTCCTCCTAGGGGCATAACTTCAGATTTATCATAGTTTATCTTATAGCCCGATATTAAACTAGAAGAATCAATAGTCTTGAGAACTGTAGGAATAGAAGTTTCTGCAAGTATATCGTCAGCATATAACACAGTTTTATGAACTGGCTGGCCGGTCTCGAGCCCCTGGATACCAGTGTGAGCTCTAATAGTCTCTGCAAGGGGTTCCAGAATTAAGGCAATATACGTTTGTTTTGAGCTGCTTGATCTGCAGATTTCTCTCCTGATTCAGACCAGAACACTTTTCACTGGAGGAAGAGTTATTATGGATTATGTAAAAACGTCTTAACGCTGGATTAGTTTCAGCTTTTGTCTTCTCCAGATGTTAACTGATGGACTGGAGTGCTGTGGATTATTGTGATGTTTTTATCAGACTCTCATTCTGACGGCACCCATTCACTGCAGAGCATCCATTGCTGAGACACTGATGCAGAGACACACTTCTACAAACCTGATGAAGAGACACACTCGTCCTGATCTCGGATGATCTGAGGGGGAGAGAATTGTTTTTGAACTGTAGTGTAAGCGCTGGCTGTGTTTGAGTCGTGAGCTGGTGTTTGGTGGTCTTCAGTGGTCTGGACGAGCTGCGGGGGTCTTCTGTGATTGAGCTCAGTGAAACAGAAGCGCTGGAGGGAATAATGAGGTGTGAATGCAGCAGTGATGTTTTACAGCATCTTTAACGTCACTTCAAGAAGATCACGTTCACATTCATTCAGCATCATTCTGATTGGCTCCTGGTTCTTTATTGGCTTTGGTGCCTAGATGAAGGACCTTTAACATCCACAGAATCTTTGCATTGGACAAAATGTTCTTTAGATGATTAAAATGTTCTTCACACTTAGAAAAAATAAAAAAACTTTTTAGAACGGATTACTGAAAGGTTCTTTGGAGAACCAAAAATGTATCTTTGATGGGATCCTGCATTGAATTAAATGTGAAATGTTGAAGCAGAGCGAGTCAAATAGTATTTACTCCAGTAATGATTTATTTACAGCTTTAGATCAGGAAGTCTG
>CM056145.1:632500-652500 GCA_029620275.1 Acrossocheilus wenchowensis
GGTGTTGTCTCTCTCTCTCTTTGTGTGTGTGTGTGTGTCTCTCTCTCTCTCTCTCTCTCTCTCTCTCTCTCTCTGTCTCTCTCTCTCTGTGTGTGTGTGTTTCTCGTGTTACCGTCAGCTCCGGTGCTGTCTCTGTTCTCCCGGTGAGCGGAGCTTTGATGAACAGTAGCTCGCGGGAGCGCGTGAGAAACACAGTCATAAACATCACAATCATTCGCTTACTTCTGCACGATCTTTAGGACATTTAGATTTCTTTCATCAGCAGGTAAATGTAAGTGTACTGTGTTACAGTAAATGTCAGCTGTATATATTATTATCAGAGTTATTATCAGTGCTGGGAGGGTTACTTTGTAAATGTAACAGGTTACAGATTAAAAGTTACCTTATTTAAAATGTAATGAGTAGTGTAACTTCCAATTACTTTATTAAAGTAATGCAACTGATTACATTTGATTACTTTTTTATTAGGTTTCTAAATATGTAATGTTTTCAACTGATAATCATTCTGAAACAGGTTTATCTTTACAGTATCTTTACATCACTTTAGATCAAGATTATAATAAAACTACAGTATAATAACTGAATTTTAGAGCATAAAAATTATAACTAGGACTGTTTAACCCCTGTTTATAAAATCAAATCTTTACATACAAGAAACACTGGCATCTAACAATGGCTTGGAAAAAACAGTTCATCTTAAAAAATAAAGCATACACATAAACCCGAACAAGAAATACCACAGTTATTAAATAAACATGTGTCCTAAACTCCTGAAACACTGCTGTCTCATAGTTTACAGCCATCAGGGCAATTTATGAAAGAAATCAATCAAGTGTGTGTGTGTGTGAAAATATTCCGATGTAACCCCCTTTGTAATCTTTAACATTTTAATTTTCAAGTAACTGTAACAGATTACAGTTACATTTATTTTGTAATTAATTACGTAGTTACATAGTTCCTCCCCAACACTGTTTATAACCAAATTCATCAAAAATCTCCAGTGTATGTGACTCAGTACAGAGCAACTGAATTTATAAATCATCGTATCTGTAAGATATTCAGTGTATATGTATATATATATATATATATATATATACCTACAGTCTAAATTCAGCTGCGTGTCAGAGTCTGCATAACGCGCTCGTGTTTCAGCTCTGACGGACAGCCGGCCGGACCAATAGGAGGCGGTCCTGCCCGCGGGGGGCGGGGCTTGCAGCGGGGCTCAGCCTCGCGATCGTCCGCCTCTGTCTCGCGCTCAGTCCTGAGGGAAAGTTCGAGTCGACGCAAACTCCGCGCTCGCTCTGAAAGTTTCTTTAAATGTTTTTGTCTCGGTTATTTTTCGCACTTTACGGTTGAGCGCAGCGACGAGTGGAATATAAACGACTCTGAACGGAAGACGCGCGCGCTGCTGGGATTAGAGCGTTTTTAACGGCGGGACGCGCGTTACGCAGGACTGTGTTTCGCTCCGATTTGAATATATTTGTATCTGTATGATCCGGATCGGATTCAGTTCGGATCGAAGATTTAAGACTGGTCAAGTTTTATCTTAAATTATTTGAAACTGGAATGGGCAGAGAAGTTAGTTTAGAAAGAAAAGTTCCCCACGAGTCGGATTTTTGGAGTTTTTCCATAATTAAAGAAGAATCCGTTTTGTTCGCCGGTTCGTGTCGGATTGATGAGGTTCTGAGAGACTGGAGTGATTCTGTGGATCTGAATCTAATGAGCTGACAGCAGACTCCAGCAGCACTAAGAGATCATGGATCATGTTTCGTGGATTATTCCTGTGTTCTGGTTCTGGTTCTGGACTGGATTCGCATCAGGAGAGGAAGGTACGACCCGCATTCATTATTATATGTTATTGTTATTATTATTAAAGGACTCTGCGTTGTTCTGTTTACACGACAGTGTTTCAAGCAAGCTGTTTTAATAGTTTCAAAACAAATACCATTCTGTCTTAACTGAAACATCAAAACGCGGAATAATAATTTATTATTGACTTTGACAAACTTTTTTTTAAAGAATTGATTCACTTTCACAGTAACTTGTGTATTTTCTATCTGAATTTATTTTGGGATGAGAAATCATACAGACAAAGAGAAGTCAGTAGTTTACGAAGTGAATAAATCAACTTATTTTAAAAGTTCTTCAATGGTTCAGTAAAGAACCTCTATTTCTGGCTCTTTACACTCTTAAAAACAGCTTTTTTCACCGTGATGTCATAGAAGAACCATTTCTGGTTCCCAAATTAAACCTTCCAGGCAACAGTTCCCAAAAGAACCATTTTTTTTTTACTTAGTGTGAAGAACATTTTAATGATCTACAGAACCTTTTTCCATCATAAAGATCCTTTTGCGCAATGGAAAGATTCCAGAGATGTTAAAGGTTCTTTATAGAATCACCAAAGCCAATATATAAAATAAAATCATTTTAAGGTGGGTTCTAGAGTTACAGGCTTCTTGAAAGGTTCTTCAGGTCAGTGTTTTGTTTTCAAGGTTCTTTTAAAGCAGAAAAACACAGATGCGTTTCTACAGAACGAGAGAATCCTGAGGTCTTTGCGGAACATGTGAAGGTTCTCGACTCTTTCTAACTATCTGTTGACCACCACAGGAGTCTCTGTGTGTCTCTAGATGATTAACCCGGTGTGTGTGTGTGTGTGTGTGTGTGTGTGTGTGTGTGTGTGTGTGTGTGTGTGTCAGGGATTGGTTCCACGTTTCATGGCGCTCCAGGACACCTGGAATCCCGCAGAGGAAATCAGTTCTGCGCCGGAATCATTCAATAACAGCAGAAACACCATCAGTGTCCGATACGATCACACACACACACACACACACACACACACACACACACACACACACACACACGTCTGCTGTAGTTTATATATACAGTGAGTTATAACTAGGGCTGGGTTTTGACACAAATTTCACAATTTGATTTGATATTTGATTCAGTATCAGTTATTCTGGGTTTATATCAGGTACAGTACAAGCCAAATATTCTCCAGGAAAAAAATCTCTCTACTAATGCTTGGTGCTTCAGTACTATAATACAGAAGGTTAAAATTAACCGATTTATATACAAACTACAAATTTTATAATAAAGTCACAAGTACATAATTATATTTCTTCTTCTTTTTTTTAAATTTTAAACATTTTAATGGTGGCATAAAAACTTCAGTCATAAATTAAACACTGAAGAACAGTAAAACATGATAATGAATATGTTACATGGTGCATACTGTGAGTTAATTTCTCTAGCTGACTAACGAGTTTATGGTCCCCAGAAATGTTTTTTCTGAGGGAAATGTGATGTTACGTTACATATTCTTTATAAGCTGTTATATTGACATCTTTGTGCGGCGGAAACACTGAGCGTTTACATTCACAGACGGATTTCTGTTAACATGCCTTCAAACACTGTTGGGGAGGAACTATGTAACTACGTCATTTAATTACAAAATACATTTAAAGTGTAATTAAATTACAGTTACTTATGAAAATGTTAAAGATTACAAAGGTGTTTCATCTGAATATTTTCACACACACAGATTTAAATGATTTCTTTCATAAATTGCATTGACGGCTCTCACATATGAGACAGCAGTGTTTCAGGAGTTTATGACAGAATAGGACATGTTTATTCAATAACTGTTTAACTGTTAGATGCCAGTGTTTCCTGCAAAGATTTGATTTCAAAAGCATTATAGCTATTAAACCGTTTCTTGTTATCATTTTAAATCTGTATTTAACCTCAGATTGATGTCAAAGTGAAAAGAGGAGCTAAAGTCTGATTTTGTGGCGGCTGTGCTTTAAAATGAAATTATTATAATCTTAATTGAAGTGATGAAGGATTGTCTGACAGTGATCAGTGTTGAGATCTACTGTAGGAATAAACCTGTTTGAAAATGATTAACAGTTGCAAACATTCGTTAGAAATTTAGAAAAGTAATCCGTTACACTACTTTAATAAAGTAATTTTGAAGAGTTACACTACTTCTTACATTTTAAATAAGGTAATCTGTAACCTGTTACATTTCCAAAGTAACCCTCCCAGCACTGCCTTCAGATGTTCATTCACGTTTATTTCGTTTTAAGCATCGTATCGTTTCGTAAAAATGAGAATCGTTTAAAATCAAGAAATGGATATTTCTTACCCAGCCCTAGTTATAACGACTGCAGACTAATGAAAGAACACGTAAGAAGGTTATTTTTTCATCTTTAAGCTGAAGAACTCGTTGCTAAAGTAAACACGCGGTTCAGGTTCGCTCTTATTAACAGCCACACACTTTCGTTATTCATAATTGAGGTCGTATTTTTAAATCAGCCTGGTTTGGAAGCGCTCAGCAGGATTTCGTTGGGCAAAACCCCGCGTGCTCATTACGACTATAAAGACTTTCATTTGTCCTCCTGTAAGATCAACAATATCTGACACTGTCCAAACACTGCGGCGCGTCCAGCGGAGAGACGGATGAGGAGCGGCGCTCAGTCCCGCTGAACGATGTCCCCGGCTCAGATTTACGGGATTCTTTGAGGTTTTTTACACGTTTGTGCGACAGGAAGAGCTCATAAAACAGGCGAGTCAAGCGAGTGGAAGCGAGGGTTTCTGGTGAAGTTAACCAGCTGTGTTAGTTAATCTGGAGGGACGGTCACTCGGCTCAGGCCCATTGTTGAGGAACAATAGAGCGGCAGAAGAAGCTTACGGCTCTCAGGAACACCAGCTCTCCTCCTCAAAGGAGCTAAAGAGCTCCAATATGGTAAACTCAAGAGATTGACCCTAAAACACGGTAAATCTCCGAGTGTTTCATCACAGCTGCGCTCTCTCTTCCCTCACAGATGCAAACGGGAGGACATTTGGCTTTCAAATGTGTGGACATCACTTCTTCTGCTCTTTTGTGTGTGTGTGTGTGTGTGTGTAGTGTGTGTGTGTGTATAGTGTGTGTGTGTGTGTATAGTGTGTGTGTGTGTGTGTGTGTGTGGGTGGGTGTGTGGGTGGGTGGGTGGGTGGGTGGGTGAGGTGGTCTCGATGTCCATAAATCTCATTAAACAGATTTTTCTCAGCAGTGAGAGATAAAGCTGGATTATCATGGGCTGTGACCTCCGACCCCTCCTTCTTTCTCTCTTTAAGGGGTTTTTCCTCAGTCTTCTCGACTCAGATTCAGTGGTTTGAAAGTTATTCACACTGGCCCTCACATCTGCTTTTGATCCGCGTTAGATCTCATTCACACTGTGTTATTGTGAGAGTGTATTTCTGTAGCTCAAGCAGTAGGTCATGGGTTCGAGTCCCAGGAAATACATGAACTGATAAAATACCTGGAATGCAGTGTTAGTCACTTTGGATAAAAGTTCTTGCAAATACATACATGTAAATATATGTTTCAGTGGTGATGTTGTGGATTTGGTTATGGTTGGTTTGGAGCGTGTGTGTGTGTGTGTGTGTGTGTGTGTGTGTGTGTGTGTGTGTGTGTGTGAATGGACGCCTGTAGCTGCGTGAGTGTTTGTTTTGGAGAGCTTGTCAAGCTTGTTAGCGTAATTAAACTGAGAGCCACTGGAACGCAGCCTAATTATCCCATCTTCAGTCAATCACATGCCCCATTACCTCTCATCCAATCAGCTGCCAGATGGGAGGAGCCTGAGAGCCATTCATGTTTGAATTAATGATGAGTGATGGAATGATGCGCAATCAATTAATCAAAGATCAATAACTGACCTAATACTCTCAGTTTCCTCTCAAAGAGTCGGGCTTGTTACTTGAAATAAAACTGAAACAAAATATAAATATTTGATGAAAAGCTGAATAAAATTAGAAATGTTGCCTTGGCAACTAACAGAAGTAAGTTTAAGTTGAATTACAAAAATGTAAGTGGAAATAAATAAAAACGAATATTGTAATAAAAATTCATATAAATAGTGATGTTTAAAAAGAATAAGAACTAATAAAAAAAAGACAAAGCACATACAAAATAAATTAGAGGTTAAATGAAAACTGAAAATATTAAAATAAAAACTAAAACTGTAATAAAAAAAATGAACTAAACCTTTAATAAAATTTATAAAGAACAGAAACTACCAAAAATGATAAGCATATAATAAAGGTATTAAAAATGAAAGTAGAATTTAAATAAACTGAAGTAAAACTGAAATAAAAATTAAATAAAACAAATTATAATATTTAAAAAGAATAAAAGCTAATATAAAATGACAAAAGCACATAATTACAAAAAATTAAACTAGAATTTAAATAAACCGAACAAAGCAAAACTGAAATCAAAAATTTAACATTATTATAATATTTAAAAACAACAAAAACTAATAAAAATGGCAAAAGCACATTACATTATTATTAAAATGAAGTAAATGAAACTGAAAAATAGAAGTTAAAATTAAAAGATAAAACTATTATTAATATTAAAAAAAGATTGATAAAAACAATAATAGTATTTAAATTATACTAAGCACTGCAGAGAGTTGGATTGAATTATTTATTGTTTAATTTTTCCTACACATTTATTTGTATCTGTGTGTGTGTGTGTGTGTGTGTGTGTGTGTGTGTGTGAACTGCTGGATCTTCTTCAAGTTCTGTCTCGTTCTGTCAGTCTCGCTCTGTAATTAGTGATGAGTTGATTAGGGGTGGTGTGTGTGTGTGTGTGTCCAGTGCGAGCTGTAATTTTGCTGTTCCGCTCCATGGACACTCAGGAATGAGCAGGAATTCTGCCAGCCCTCCCGTGTGTGTGTGTGTGTGTGTGTGTGTATGTGTGCGCTGTAATAAATGAAAATGTCACTCGATCACTTTTTTGGCTCTGAACTGCCTCCTGGGTATCATTGTGTTTTCACTGGAAACAATGGAGTAGAGACGGACAGACAGGGAGACGGACAGACAGAATGCTGGGACGTTTCCCGCTCCTCCCTCGTTCTTCCTATTCTTTGTGTAAAGCGGCTGCAGTCGTTGAACTCGCTGTCGTTTTGATCATGACAGATGAAATGGAAAGAGCTGGAAGGTTTTATAGGTTCAGATGTTAAACTGGGCGTTGATTGCTAGCGCTCTGTTTTCACAGCATTAGCGTTCCTCCACCAGACGCCTGTGCAGTAATTTAGAGCAAAAACTCATCATAAACACATTACACTGCATTAAATATGTCTGAAATCAAAGCCACAGTAATGCTGCATTCACGACGTGTCACATTCACCATGATTATGAGTTTCCGACTAGTGAAAACTGTTCACGTCTTTGTCTTGTAATTACAAGCTGGAAACAAGTTGGATTTTATGAAAGAACGCTGTAAAAAACATCAAAACTACTTCAGCAGTTGAGTTATGAGGCTCTGGTCATGTGACCACCTCATGTCTTTGATTATGATGTTGGGTCAATGTGTGTATTTATATTTGTGAGTGTTTTACTGTCATCCATATTAAACCACACACGAGTTTCTCATCTGACGATGTTCTGCTGTAAACCTGTCTATCTCTGTCTGTCTCTCTCACAGAGGTGCTGATGAATACAAAGCTAGAAACATCTGATCTCAGATGGACCATCTACCCCAGCAGTGACCCTGAGGTGAGACACACACACACACACACACACCTACATTAACTCACATGACTGTCAAAAGAACATTCCAGGTTAACATCCTCATGAAACACCACTAACTGCATTTAAATGCACATTAGTATTTTGTAATAGTTTGATCAGCTTGTTTCTCTCACAGAATACAAATATAAAAAACAGAATTACAGAAAAACTCAGAATTAGTGAGATATAAACTCAGTATTAGATATAAACTCAGTATTAGTGAGATATAAACTCAGTATTAGTGAAATATAAACAGTATTAGTGAGATATAAACTCAGAATTAGTGAGATATAAACTCAGTATTAGTGAGATATAAACTCAGTATTAGATATAAACTCAGTATTAGTGAGATATAACTCAGTATTAGTGAGATATAAACTCTGTATTAGTGAGATATAAACTCAGTATTAGATATAAACTCAGTATTAGTGAGATATAACTCAGTATTAGTGAGAGAAACTCAGAATTAGAGAGATAAACTCAGAATTAGTGAGATATAAACTCAGTATTAGTGAGATATAATCTCAGTATTAGTGAGATATAAACTCTGTATTAGTGAGATATAAACTCAGAATTAGTGAGATATAAACTCAGTATTAGTGAGATATAAACTCAGTATTAGTGAGATATAAACTCTGTATTAGTGAGATATAAACTCAGTATTAGATATAAACTCAGTATTAGTGAGCTATAACTCAGTATTAGTGAAATATAAACAGTATTAGTGAGATATAAACTCAGAATTAGTGAGATATAAACTCAGTATTAGTGAGATATAAACTCAGTATTAGTGAGATATAAACTCAGTATTAGATATAAACTCAGTATTAGTGAGATATAACTCAGTATTAGTGAGATATAAACTCTGTATTAGTGAGATATAAACTCAGTATTAGATATAAACTCAGTATTAGTGAGCTATAACTCAGTATTAGTGAGAGAAACTCAGAATTAGAGAGATAAACTCAGAATTAGTGAGATATAAACTCAGTATTAGTGAGATATAAACTCAGTATTAGTGAGATATAAACTCTGTATTAGTGAGATATAAACTCAGAATTAGTGAGATATAAACTCAGTATTAGTGAGATATAAACTCAGTATTAGTGAGATATAAACTCAGTATTAGATATAAACTCAGTATTAGTGAGCTATAACTCAGTATTAGTGAGAGATAAACTCAGAATTAGAGAGATAAACTCAGAATTAGTGAGATATAAACTCAGTATTAGTGAGATATAAACTCAGAATTAGTGAGATATAAACTCAGTATTAGTGAGATATAAACTCAGAATTAGTGAGATATAAACTCAGTATTAGTGAGATATAAACTCTGTATTAGTGAGATATAAACTCAGAATTAGTGAGATATAAACTCAGTATTAGTGAGATATAAACTCAGTATTAGTGAGATATAAACTCTGTATTAGTGAGATATAAACTCAGTATTAGATATAAACTCAGTATTAGTGAGCTATAACTCAGTATTAGTGAGAGATAAACTCAGAATTAGAGAGATAAACTCAGAATTAGAGAGATAAACTCAGAATTAGTGAGATATAAACTCAGTATTAGTGAGATATAAACTCAGTATTAGATATAAACTCAGTATTAGTGAGATATAACTCAGTATTAGTGAGATATAAACTCAGTATTAGTGAGATATAAACTCAGTATTAGTGAGATATAAACTCAGTATTAGATATAAACTCAGTATTAGTGAGATATAAACTCAGTATTAGTGAGATATAAACTCAGTATTAGTGAGATATAAACTCAGTATTAGATATAAACTCAGTATTAGTGAGCTATAACTCAGTATTAGTGAGATATAAACTCTGTATTAGTGAGATATAAACTCAGTATTAGTGAGCTATAACTCAGTATTAGTGAGATATAACCTCTGTATTAGTGAAATATAAACTCAGAATTAGTGAGATATAAACTCTGTATTAGTGAAATATAAACTCAGAATTAGTGAGATATAAACTCAGTATTAGTGAGATATAAACTCAGTATTAGTGAGATATAAACTCAGTATTAGTGGGATATAAACTCTGTATTAGTGAGATATAAACTCAGTATTGGTGAGATATAAACTCAGTATTAGATATAAACTCAGAATTAGTGAGCTATAACTCAGTATTAGTGAGATATAAACTCTGTATTAGATATAAACTCAGTATTAGTGAGCTATAACTCAGTATTAGTGAGATATAAACTCTGTATTAGTGAGATATAAACTCAGTATTAGTGAGCTATAACTCAGTATTAGTGAGATATAACCTCTGTATTAGTGAAATATAAACTCAGAATTAGTGAGATATAAACTCTGTATTAGTGAAATATAAACTCAGAATTAGTGAGATATAAACTCAGTATTAGTGAGATATAAACTCAGTATTAGTGAAATATAAACTCAGAATTAGTGAGATATAAACTCAGTATTAGTGAGATATAAACTCAGTATTGGTGAGATATAAACTCAGTATTAGATATAAACTCAGAATTAGTGAGATATAAACTCAATATTAGTGAGATATAAACTCAGAATTAGAGAGATAAACTCAGAATTAGTTAGATATAAACTCAGTATTAGTGAGATATAAACTCAGTATTAGTGAGATATAAACTCAGTATTAGATATAAACTCAGTATTACTGAGATATAAATTCAGTATTAGATATAAACTCAGTATTAGTGAGATATATATACACACCACAGTCGTGTCATCGTCGGTGTGGAAATGTTTTGAGAAACAATGAAAAATGTGATGTTTGTCGTGTATGTTTTGCATGATGATTGAATGGATATTTCAGTTTTTAACAGCAGATTGAGTGACGTTAGAGCGGATCTGCACATTACTGCACGTGGAGCTGATCGCGGTCGCTCAGTCAGTGCTTGTGTTTATGCACTGACTGAGTGCATAAAAACTCAGATATAAACTCAGTATTAGATATAAACTCAGTATTAGTCTCAGTATTATCTCACCACACACCAGCTACAGGTGGAGAGGAGAGAGAGTCATAGAGCCAATCAAGTGGAGTATATTATAGTGAGATTTAAACTCAGTATTAGTGAGATATAACAGTATTAGTGAGATATAAACTCAGTATTAGTGAGATATAACTCAGTATTAGTGAGAGATAAACTCAGAATTAGTGAGATATAACTCAGTATTAGTGATATAAACTCAGTATTAGTGAGATATAAACTCAGTATTAGTGAGATATAAACTCAGTATTAGATATAAACTCAGTATTAGTGAGATATAAACTCTGTATTAGTGAGATATAAACTGTATTAGTGAGATATAACTCAGTATTAGTGAGATATAAACTCAGTATTAGTGAGATATAAACTCAGTATTAGTGAGATATAAACTCAGTATTAGATATAAACTCAGTATTAGTGAGATATAAACTCTGTATTAGTGAGATATAAACTCGGTATTAGTGAGATATAAACTCGGTATTAGTGAGATATAAACTCGGTATTAGTGAGATATAAACTCGGTATTAGTGAGATATAAACTCGGTATTAGATATAAACTCAGTATTAGTGAGCTATAACTCAGTATTAGTGAGAGATAAACTCAGAATTAGAGAGATAAACTCAGAATTAGTGAGATATAAACTCAGTATTAGTGAGATATAAACTCAGTATTAGATATAAACTCTGTATTAGTGAGATATAAACTCTGTATTAGATATAAACTCAGTATTAGTGAGATATAAACTCAGTATTAGATATAAACTCTGTATTAGTGAGATATAAACTCTGTATTAGTGAGATATAAACTCGGTATTAGTGAGATATAAACTCGGTATTAGTGAGATATAAACTCGGTATTAGTGAGATATAAACTCAGTATTAGTGAGATATAAACTCAGTATTAGTGAGATATAAACTCAGTATTAGTGAGATATAAACTCAGTATTAGATATAAACTCAGTATTAGTGAGATATAAACTCTGTATTAGTGAGATATAAACTCTGTATTAGTGAGATATAACTCAGTATTAGTGAGATATAACTCAGTATTAGTGAGATATAAACTCGGTATTAGTGAGATATAAACTCAGTATTAGTGAGATATAAACTCAGTATTAGTGAGATATAAACTCTGTATTAGTGAGATATAAACTCGGTATTAGTGAGATATAAACTCGGTATTAGTGAGATATAAACTCGGTATTAGTGAGATATAAACTCTGTATTAGTGAGATATAAACTCAGTATTAGATATAAACTCAGTATTAGTGAGATATAAACTCAGTAGTAGATATAAACTCAGTATTAGTGAGATATAAACTCAGTATTAGTGAGATATAAACTCAGTATTAGTGAGCTATAACTCAGTATTAGTGAGAGATAAACTCAGAATTAGAGAGATAAACTCAGAATTAGTGAGATATAAACTCAGTATTAGTGAGATATAAACTCAGTATTAGTGAGCTATAACTCAGTATTAGTGAGATATAAACTCAGTATTAGTGAAATATAAACTCAGTATTAGTGAGATATAAACTCTGTATTAGATATAAACTCAGTATTAGATATAAACTCAGTATTAGTGAGATATAAACTCAGTATTATTGAGATATAAACTCAGTATTAGTGAGATATAAACTCAGTATTAGATATAAACTCAGTATTAGTGAGATAAAAACTCAGTATTAGTGAGATATAAACTCAGTATTAGTGAGATATAAACTCTGTATTAGATATAAACTCAGTATTAGATATAAACTCAGTATTAGTGAGATATAACTCAGTATTAGTGAGATATAAACTCAGTATTGGTGAGATATAAACTCTGTATTAAGTTTTTCATGGAATTATTAAAGGAAATTAACATTAACTAGTGTTTTTATTATAATCATCTGCTGCTTTCCATTGGTGTTGCTGGGCATTTTTGAGGGTGGAAAGTGTTCAAGTCCTAATTAAAATACTGTGTAAAGTAGTATTTAAACTAATTACTGAGCACTAAACCAACGGCAGCATCTGGAATCTCTTGGAAAATAACAGCAGGAAATAAACACAACAGCCACAAATCCAGGAATATTCCCACACCTGCACACATCTGCAGCACAGCAGCAGTCATCAGCAGTACAGCTGTATCTGCAGCAATAGACTACAATACATTGTATGAGTCAAAATTATACATGTCTCTTTTATGCCAAAAATCATTAGGATATTAAGATCATGTTCCATGAAGATAGTGAATTTCCTACCGTAAATATATCAAAACTTCATTTTTGATTAGTAATATGCATTGCTGAGAACTTCATTTGAACAACTTTAAAGGAGATTTTCTCAATATTTAGATTTTTTTGCTCCCTCAGATTCCAGATTTTCAAATAGTTGTATCTCAGACAAATATTGTCCGATCCTAACAAACCATACATCAATGGAAAGATTATTTATTCAGCTTTTATATGATGTGTTAATCTCAGTTTAAAACTGACCCTTATGGCTGGTTTAGTTCTCCAGGGTCACATATAAACACTGTAATCAGAAAAGGCTGGAACTGGATTATCCAGCAGAGCTGATGTGTGTGAACTCACTCACTGTTGACACATTGATGGCAGCGAGAGATTATATTCTGGGGAAAGATGGTGATCTTAAAAGCACGTGCAGTAGGACAGAGTCAGTCTGTCGTTAAGTTCTGTGTTTCACATGAAATCGATGAGCAGCAGAGATGACGCCATGCTGTGAGGTCAGAAGGTGTTTAATGCATTGATGGTGTTTCTCAGTGGGAGGAGATGAGCGGCTTGGATGAGGAGGGCAACAGCGTCCGCACCTTTCAGATCTGCCCCACGGACACGTCTGTGAGTCACTGGCTGCGCACGCGCTTCATCCCGCGGCGCGGAGCGTCTCAGGTGTATGTGGAGATCCGCTTCACTGTGATGGAGTGTTCGGCCATGCCTTCCAGCTTCCGCACCTGCAAAGAGACCTTCAACCTGTACTACTACCAGAGCGACGAGGACACCGCCAGCAGCACTCACCCCGCCTGGATGGAGAACCCCTACAGCAAGGTACACACACACACACTCACACACACACTCACACACACACACACACACACACTCACACACACACACACACTCACACACACACACACACACACACACACACACACTCACACACTCACTCACACACACACACACACACACACACTCTCACACACACACTCTCTCACACACACACACACACACACACAACACACACTCTCACACACACACACACACACACACACACACACACACACACACTCTCACACTCACACACACACACACACTCTCACACTCACACACACACACACACACTCTCACACTCACACACACACACACACACACACACACACACTCACACACACACACTCTCACACTCACACACACACACACTCTCACACTCACACACACACACTCTCACACTCACACACACACACACACACACACACACTCGGTTGAATTCTGATGGTCCAGATCTCTCTCTCTCCTCTCGTCCTGCAGGTGGACACGGTGGCGGCTGACTTCCTGTTGCGTCGCGGCGGAGAGAGGAAGTCTAACGTGAAGACGGTTCGCGTGGGTCCGCTGTCGAAGAAGGGCTTCTACCTGGCGTTCCAGGCTCAGGGCGCGTGTATGGCGCTGCTCTCCGTCCGCATCTTCTTCAAGAAGTGCCCCGCCGTCACCCGCGCCTTCTCCTCCTTCCCCGAGACGCTCCCTCACTCGCTGGTGCAGCAGGCCGAGGGCGTGTGTGTGCCAAACTCCGCCCCCTCGGGCCAAGCCCCGCCCACCATGTTCTGTGGGGAGGACGGTCAGTGGGTGGGGCCTCCGTCCTCCACCTGTGTGTGTAAACCAGGGTTCGAGCCGGTGGACTCCGACTACTGCAGGGGTGAGTAAACCTTCACAGGAAACAGCAGGAAGTGACATCAGCGGCCCAGGCGGAGCTTGTGCTCTTGTCATGATTGTGTGTGATGCACATCAAATGCTCCATGAGTGTTTTTTTCAGCATAGTTGTTGTTTTTTGGCAGAGGCGGACAGTACTGAAGTATTTTTACTCGTATTTTACATCCCAAAACATAATATTGTAGTTTTTACTGCACTACGTTTCATATTAAATATCATTTAATACTTAATTACATTAGAAATCTAGCACTTTCTTGCTTTTACTCAAAGAAAAGTAATTCAACGCTTTTCTTGAGTACAAGAAAGTAATGCATTTGAATTGTTCTTGAGGAAAAAAAACAAAATAAATAAAGAATATGGAAATAAATAAAGAAATGAATTCCAGGAGCTTTAGGTCAATAAATGCATGCATATAAACACAAGAGAATTTAAATGAAATAAAATGTAAATAGATTTAAATGTATTTGTTGTTCTCAGTCCTGCTTATCTCAGTGTTTTTTCCTGTTTTCCCGTGTTTCTATGCGTGCGTGTAGAGTCTTGTTTGACCGGGAACGACTGGTTAAGAGGAAGTGCAGTAAAACTGAGAGAGTGAGTGAAGATGCTCTGACGGATCAGGTCCAGGTGTTAGCTGTGTGTGTGTGTGTGTGTGTGTGTGTGTGTGTGTGTGTGTGTGTGTGTGTGTGTGTGTGTGTGTGTGTGTGTCCTGATGAGGAGAGCGAGCCGTCTGGATCCAGCGGTGCTCTCCTTCGATCTAAAGCAGCTGTGTTTATACTCGCGCTCTCTCTCGGTGTGTGTGTGATGTTTTAATAGAGCTTGATGAAATGCTCTTTTAATGAGCAGGAATTGGTCTGTGGGTGTGGCTGAGGATTATGGGTAATGCGATCTGTCTCTCTGCTTCATTCTTCTTTCTTCTTCTCTCCAGGGGAACGTGTTCTTCTGCTGTCGTTTCATGGGAGTGTAATTAGATCGAGTGCAGATGACCATAATCACGCTGATCGATATCTCATCTCTGTTATTAATTGCTTCTTTATTACGGCTCTACTGATGGGCAAAGTCACATGGGTTTGGTTAATTACTGGACGTTCTGTTGAGGAATGTGTTACAATCAGAGAGCCAGCCTAAACACACAAACACACACCTGTGAGCGCCAAAACATGAACAAACCTCACAGCACTGCTCGTTTATCAGTCACAAACCAATACTTCATTTATTCTGTATCTTCTGTCACAGTTAACTCCCTTCTGCAGACCTCAAACTTTAACTAAACGCACGCGCACACACACACACACACACACACACACAGAGACTGCAGCAGGTGGCTGAATTTGTTTGTACTAATTACTCTTTGTATTGGCCTTCTCTTTGTGTGTGTGTGTGTGTGTGTGTGTGTGTGTGTGTGGTGTGTGTGTGTGTGTGTGACGCCCCGTCTGACTCTATTATTTGAGTACAACAGACGGGTCATTGAGGGCCTGAGACCAGATTGAATGTGTTTAACCAACACCACCCCCAAACACACACACACTCACACACACTTCTTACACACAGACACACACACACGTGTTTAGTGTGAAAGCCAGGCGTCATTGTTAATTTAGCATTATTTATATACTATCGTAGTATTTATCAATATTTTAAATAAAACATAAAAAAATTAGTAATTTTGTTTTGTGCTTTTGTCATTTTTATTAGTATTATTAGTATTATCTGTTTGCCTTTATTTTAATTTGAGTATTAGTAATTGTAGTACTTAAACTTTGTAAAATTTTGGTTAGTTGCCAAGATTTAAGTTTTTAAATTGTAAAAATGTAAATGTTCACAAAACGTTTTTGTTTTCTTGTTTCTGACTGATATAATTGTATTTTTGAAATAAGGTTGTGACAGCAACAACACTGAAGTTTCGCTGTGTTTATCGCTGTGTTTATCGACGTGTTTATCGCTGTGTTTATCGCTGTGTTTATCGCTGTGTTTATCGCTGTGTTTATCGCTGTGTTTATCGCTGTGTTTATCGACGTGTTTATCGACGTGTTTATCGACGTGTTTATCGACGTGTTTATCGCTGTGTTTATCGACGTGTTTATCGACGTGTTTATCGACGTGTTTATCGCTGTGTTTATCGCTGTGTTTATCGCTGTGTTTATCGCTGTGTTTATCGACGTGTTTATCGACGTGTTTATCGCTGTGTTTATCGACGTGTTTATCGCTGTGTTTATCGACGTGTTTATCGACGTGTTTATCGCTGTGTTTATCGCTGTGTTTATCGCTGTGTTTATCGCTGTGTTTATCGACGTGTTTATCGCTGTGTTTATCGCTGTGTTTATCGCTGTGTTTATCGCTGTGTTTATCGCTGTGTTTATCGCTGTGTTTATCGACGTGTTTATCGCTGTGTTTATCGACGTGTTTATCGCTGTGTTTATCGCTGTGTTTATCGACGTGTTTATCGCTGTGTTTATCGACGTGTTTATCGACGTGTTTATCGACGTGTTTATCGACGTGTTTATCGACGTGTTTATCGACGTGTTTATCGCTGTGTTTATCGACGTGTTTATCGACGTGTTTATCGCTGTGTTTATCGACGTGTTTATCGACGTGTTTATCGACGTGTTTATCGCTGTGTTTATTGACGTGTTTATCGACGTGTTTATCGACGTGTTTATCGCTGTGTTTATCGACGTGTTTATCGACGTGTTTATCGCTGTGTTTATCGACGTGTTTATCGACGTGTTTATCGCTGTGTTTATCGACGTGTTTATCGCTGTGTTTATCGACGTGTTTATCGCTGTGTTTATCGACGTGTTTATCGCTGTGTTTATCGACGTGTTTATCGCTGTGTTTATCGCTGTGTTTATCGCTGTGTTTATCGCTGTGTTTATCGACGTGTTTATCGCTGTGTTTATCGACGTGTTTATCGCTGTGTTTATCGACGTGTTTATCGCTGTGTTTATCGCTGTGTTTATCGACGTGTTTATCGCTGTGTTATCGACGTGTTTATCGCTGTGTTTATCGCTGTGTTTATCGACGTGTTTATCGCTGTGTTTATCGACGTGTTTATCGCTGTGTTTATCGCTGTGTTTATCGACGTGTTTATCGCTGTGTTTATCGACGTGTTTATCGCTGTGTTTATCGACGTGTTTATCGACGTGTTTATCGACGTGTTTATCGCTGTGTTTATCGACGTGTTTATCGCTGTGTTTATCGCTGTGTTTATCGACGTGTTTATCGACGTGTTTATCGACGTGTTTATCGACGTGTTTATCGCTGTGTTTATCGACGTGTTTATCGACGTGTTTATCGCTGTGTTTATCGACGTGTTTATCGCTGTGTTTATCGACGTGTTTATCGCTGTGTTTATTGACGTGTTTATCGACGTGTTTATCGACGTGTTTATCGCTGTGTTTATCGACGTGTTTATCGACGTGTTTATCGCTGTGTTTATCGACGTGTTTATCGACGTGTTTATCGCTGTGTTTATCGCTGTGTTTATCGACGTGTTTATCGCTGTGTTTATCGACGTGTTTATCGCTGTGTTTATCGACGTGTTTATCGCTGTGTTTATCGACGTGTTTATCGACGTGTTTATCGCTGTGTTTATCGACGTGTTTATCGCTGTGTTTATCGACGTGTTTATCGACGTGTTTATCGACGTGTTTATCGCTGTGTTTATCGACGTGTTTATCGACGTGTTTATCGCTGTGTTTATCGACGTGTTTATTGACGTGTTTATCGACGTGTTTATCGCTGTGTTTATTGACGTGTTTATCGACGTGTTTATCGACGTGTTTATCGCTGTGTTTATCGACGTGTTTATCGACGTGTTTATCGCTGTGTTTATCGACGTGTTTATCGCTGTGTTTATCGACGTGTTTATCGACGTGTTTATCGCTGTGTTTATCGACGTGTTTATCGACGTGTTTATCGACGTGTTTATCGCTGTGTTTATTGACGTGTTTATCGACGTGTTTATCGACGTGTTTATCGCTGTGTTTATCGACGTGTTTATCGACGTGTTTATCGCTGTGTTTATCGACGTGTTTATCGACGTGTTTATCGCTGTGTTTATCGCTGTGTTTATCGACGTGTTTATCGCTGTGTTTATCGACGTGTTTATCGCTGTGTTTATCGACGTGTTTATCGCTGTGTTTATCGACGTGTTTATCGCTGTGTTTATCGCTGTGTTTATCGCTGTGTTTATCGACGTGTTTATCGCTGTGTTTATCGACGTGTTTATCGCTGTGTTTATCGACGTGTTTATCGCTGTGTTTATCGCTGTGTTTATCGACGTGTTTATCGCTGTGTTTATCGACGTGTTTATCGCTGTGTTTATCGCTGTGTTTATCGACGTGTTTATCGCTGTGTTTATCGACGTGTTTATCGCTGTGTTTATCGCTGTGTTTATCGACGTGTTTATCGCTGTGTTTATCGACGTGTTTATCGCTGTGTTTATCGACGTGTTTATCGACGTGTTTATCGACGTGTTTATCGCTGTGTTTATCGACGTGTTTATCGACGTGTTTATCGCTGTGTTTATCGACGTGTTTATCGACGTGTTTATCGACGTGTTTATCGACGTGTTTATCGCTGTGTTTATCGACGTGTTTATCGACGTGTTTATCGCTGTGTTTATCGACGTGTTTATCGACGTGTTTATCGACGTGTTTATCGCTGTGTTTATTGACGTGTTTATCGACGTGTTTATCGACGTGTTTATCGCTGTGTTTATCGACGTGTTTATCGCTGTTTATCGACGTGTTTATCGACGTGTTTATCGCTGTGTTTATCGCTGTGTTTATCGACGTGTTTATCGCTGTGTTTATCGACGTGTTTATCGCTGTGTTTATCGACGTGTTTATCGCTGTGTTTATCGACGTGTTTATCGCTGTGTTTATCGCTGTGTTTATCGACGTGTTTATCGCTGTGTTTATCGACGTGTTTATCGCTGTGTTTATCGACGTGTTTATCGCTGTGTTTATCGACGTGTTTATCGCTGTGTTTATCGACGTGTTTATCGCTGTGTTTATCGACGTGTTTATCGCTGTGTTTATCGACGTGTTTATCGCTGTGTTTATCGCTGTGTTTATCGCTGTGTTTATCGACGTGTTTATCGCTGTGTTTATCGACGTGTTTATCGCTGTGTTTATCGACGTGTTTATCGCTGTGTTTATCGCTGTGTTTATCGACGTGTTTATCGCTGTGTTTATCGACGTGTTTATCGCTGTGTTTATCGACGTGTTTATCGCTGTGTTTATCGACGTGTTTATCGCTGTGTTTATCGACGTGTTTATCGCTGTGTTTATCGACGTGTTTATCGCTGTGTTTATCGCTGTGTTTATCGCTGTGTTTATCGACGTGTTTATCGCTGTGTTTATCGACGTGTTTATCGCTGTGTTTATCGACGTGTTTATCGCTGTGTTTATCGCTGTGTTTATCGACGTGTTTATCGCTGTGTTTATCGACGTGTTTATCGCTGTGTTTATCGCTGTGTTTATCGACGTGTTTATCGCTGTGTTTATCGACGTGTTTATCGCT
>CM056145.1:657500-662500 GCA_029620275.1 Acrossocheilus wenchowensis
AGCAGCTGGCCGTTAAAAATGCACAATTTGATTTGACAAAAGTCACGAGACCGATTACCATCTCTCTATCCAATCACGTTGATGGATAAAAATAAAATTAAAATTAGCATGTAACGACCACGAACGGAGGAAAATAGCGGAGTAAAAGTACCGATACATCACTTAAAATGTACTCAAGCAAAAGTAAAAGTACACAATTGTTAAACTACTCAAAAAAGTACAATTACTGATAAAAACTACTTAATTCCTGTAACATGAGTATTTGTAATTCGTTACTTCACAACCCTACCCCTAAACCTACCCCTTACAGGAGACTTCTGCTATTTCAGATTCTCAATACACTCCATTCTGTGTGATTTATAAGCGTTTTGAAAAGTGGAGACATGGGTCAATGTCCTGAAGAGTCACCTTCTCCTTGTAATACCTGTCATACCCTCGTCATTATACACATCTATGTCCTGATTTGTCACAAAAACACACACACACACACACACAGATAGATACATACATACACACACACACACACACACACACACACACACACACACACACACACAGATAGATACATACATACACACACACACACACACACACACAACACACACACACACACTCGCGTCTCATATCAATCTAACGGTGTGTCTCTCTCAGATGAAGAATCTCCGTCGCGGTTGTTGCTCACCGGTGTGCTGGTCGCTATAGGACTGCTCATTCTCATCACCGTGGTGATCGTTGCCGTGTTCTGCTTCAGGTGAGATCTGATTGGTGCTTGAATGAGGGGGTGGGGCCTGGGCTTTTTTGTTTAAAGGGTTAGTTCACCCATTTAAGACATGAAGTTGTATGCAGTCCTTACCAGCACTATAGTGCATACACACTGACCCACCCTTTAGTCAGCTCCCTGGTCAGAGTTCTGGCCGCTGGAAGTTTTTCAAGAAAGTACTCCCGGTTAGTTTCCGGGGCCTCAAAACTGTGCGTTTTTACGTGAAAAAAGTATTTGCGTTTCAAAGCTTGAATAATTTACATCACAAAAAACACGGCTGACAAGATTCATACCTCAGTTTTAATCGGCACTATTTTCTTTCCATTTCTATCAATCCGCGCTGCTGTCAACGTCAACAGTGCGCACGTTCAGATCAGCTGTTGATAGCGCGACTCGCTGACACCGTGTCTGACTACGAAACTTCTGATGACGAAACCAATTTTAGCACAATGTCAGACGGAACAGATGATGATACCTTTATGAACCGGAGTATATATACTGTTTTTATATTAGACTTCTTTTCACGTGATTTCCACTGGAGTCTAAACATCAGCTTGTTTACCGTACAGTTTAGACATTGGATCATAAAGTTAGTAAACAGAGCTTACCCGTGGTACTGGTACAGCAAAACTCTTTAAAATCATTTTGTTTCTTTTTCCTCCTTGGTTGGGGATGTAATCGTCTTCGCTGAAGTGAGCACTGCACACACGGAAATCCTTGATTCTGGATATTTTAGCTCCCGCAGAGTAGCCGATGGCAACCAGCCAAAGCTGTCTCGTAGCTATATCCGAAACTGGAAAACGATGGAATCTGAACGGTGATCCCGGCACATTCTTGTGGTCACAGCCTGGGAATTTACAAGTTCGCACCATTGTTCATCTTCTACTTTTTATGTCGTTGTCATTCGATTGTGTAAACACTATGGAACAGCTGATCTGAACGTGCGCACTGTTGAGGTTGACAGCAGCGCGGATTGATAGAAATGGAAAGAAAATAGTGCCGATTAAAACTGAGGTATGAATCTTGTCAGCCGTGTTTTTTGTGATGTAAATTATTCAAGCTTTGAAACGCAAATACTTTTTTCACGTAAAAACGCACAGTTTTGAGGCCCCGGAAACTAACCGGGAGTACTTTCTTGAAAAACTTCCAGCGGCCAGAACTCTGACCAGGGAGCTGACTAAAGGGTGGGTCAGTGTGTATGCACTATAGTGCTGGTAAGGATTGCATACAACTTCATGTCTTAAATGGGCGAACTAACCCTTTAAAAGAACTATGTGCACTCAGTATGTAGACACAAACTGCCTTATATCAAAGCAGACGTGTGTGTGCGTGTGTGTGTGTGTGTGTGTGTGTGTGTGTGTGTGCACGAGAGAGAGAGAGAGAGAGAGAGAGAGTGTGTGTGTGTGTGTGTGTGTGTTGTGTGTGTGTGTGTGGGTGTCTGTTGTGTTGAGAGAGAGAGAGAGAGAGAGAGAGAGAGTGTGTGGTGTGTGCGTGTGTGTGTGTGTGTGTGTGTGTGCACAGAGAGAGAGAGAGGAGAGTGTGTGTGTGTGTGTGTGTGTCAGTGCGTGTGTGTGTGAGAGAGAGAGAGAGAGAGTGTGTGTGTGTGTGTGTGTGTGTGTGTGTGTGTGTGTGTGTGTGTGTGTCAGTGCGTGTGTGTGAGAGAGAGAGAGAGTGTGTGTGTGTGTGTGTGTGTGTGTGTGTGTGTGTGTGTGTGCACAAGAGAGAGAGAGAGAGAGAGTGTGTGTGTGTGTGTGTGTGTCAGTGCGTGTGTGTGTGAGAGAGAGAGAGAGAGAGAGTGTGTGTGTGTGTGTGTGTGTGTGTGTGTGTGTGTGTGTGTGTGTGTGTGTGTGTGTGTGTGGTGTGTGTCAGTGCGTGTGTGTGAGAGAGAGAGAGGAGAGAGAGAGAGTGTGTGTGTGTGTGTGTGTGTGTGTGTGTGTGTGTGTGTGTGCTCCTGGGGTCAGATTCATTGTTCCAGTAAGAGTCTGTATGGAGACAGCACTGGGTGGACACATCCTGTTCCCTACACACACACACACACACACATTGATACACACACATTGATACACACACACTCACACACATGTAGTACATATATGTACTTTTTCAAAATGTTCTTTTTCTTTTTACTAGTTGACAAATAAAGTAAATAATTTTTATGTATACAAATAAAGGAAATTATAAAAGAACACAAATATTTAAATAAATAAATATTATTTACTGTATTTGTCGGTTATTTTTTCCTCTGGACGGGCAGGTTTAGGTCATTTCTACAGACAGTATCATTTGCTCAGACAGTTTTCTGATGATATCACTGCTGCTAACAACACAGCGCTATCAAACTACATCTGATACACACACACACGCAGACGCTCGAGGTCATGTGACACAAGTGTGTGTGTGAGGCTCGTAAAGAGAGAGTGAGCAGCTGCAGGGTCTCTCACACAACAGACAGAAACTCAGACGAGTCATGAGAGAGGAATTCTGTCAAACAAACACACACAGCCTGTGTAATCCAATCACACATAAACACAGAGTCAGTCTGTCCGTCTAAACGTGTGTGTGTGTGTGTGTCTCAGGCGCTCCAGCCGCACGCGGGATCCGGACCCGGATAAGAGCGGCCAGTTCCTGATGGGTCAGGGTGAGTGACGTCTTCTGATCAGGAATGTGTTCTCCGGTGGTAAATCTGTCAGCGCTCACCGCTGATTTATGTTGTTTACGTGTGAGAGTGATGCAGACACATGAGCGATCGTGACGCCGCCTCAGAAACGTGTTATTAGAGTTAACATGAGTTTAGTTGTTTACTGTTCCCAGGCAGCGGTCTGATGCATCGCTGTGGATCCAGACTCGTCAGCAACAGAAAATGTGCTTCATGTGGCGACGTTTACATGACCTGTTTGTGTTATTACTTTGACTAAACTCAAAAATATGAATTAGTGTTAGTAAACTCGCCGGATAACATCAACAAAAGTCATTTTTAAGAGTTTAATCAGGGAGGAAAAAACTCCTGAAATCCATCTACTCTAAGATCTGAACATATGATTGAGAAATAAAGTCAATAATATATACTTATTAAAAAAAAAAATTAATAAAATAAATAGTTTGCATATTATTTTCAATTGACAAATAAGGTAAATAATTTAATTTTATATTATGAAATATTATTTATGATTGACTAAACACCTGCTTAAGTCTCAGCCGGTCTGAACTAAGTGGGCACTGAAATCAGTCAGGTGTTGGGTTTATCTCAACCACCTCAAACCAGGGGTATTATCGTTAACTAAAACTAATTCAAATGAAATTGTCATCATATGGAATAAAATAAACATTAACTGAAAAAATATATATAAAAATAACAAAACTTAAATTCCTTCTATTTCAGCTGTATGCCAAGGCAGTTTCGTTTAATTTAAGTTGAAGTACTGAAATAACTTAAATTAAAACTTAATAAAAACTATTTTAATTTTTTTTTTTTTTTTTTATGATATCAGTTACGAGTCTTTAAATTATAAACAAAGTTGTTACTGTTTTTTCTATATCTGAATAGTTATTCATTTTTATTTAAGTTTTAGTTATTACATCATGTTTCTTTGGCAACTAGCTGAAATACGTTTTTAAGTAACAAACATGTTTTGCGTTTGTTTATTCATTAATCAGGCTTTTTTATCCAAAGCAACTTAACAAATGAGGAACACAACAAGCAATTCATCATAAAGAGACAAATAACCCTGAGAAAAGCTGGTCATACGCTTTCAGACATTGTTGAGCTGTTTTGTTGTGGTTGTGGTTTAATTGTGCATGTGTTTCTCACAGGGATTAAAGTGTACATCGATCCGTTCACATACGAGGATCCGAACGAGGCGGTGAGGGAGTTCGCTAAAGAGATCGACGTGTCGTTTGTGAAGATCGAGGAGGTGATCGGTGCCGGTGAGAACCGTATGTGTGATTGTTGAGCGCAGGTGTGGCGCAGGGCTCGTGTTTCTACGTGAACAGCAGTAATATGGGACACACACACCTGATGAAAGCACGGCTCACGTTACGCCACTGTGTGTGTGTGAATCTGATAGTCTTCATATGTAACGTGTGTGTGTGTGTGCGTGCAGGTGAGTTCGGTGAGGTGTGTCGCGGCCGGCTCAAGGTTCCCGGGAAGAAAGAGAACTACGTGGCCATTAAGACCCTGAAGGGCGGCTACACAGACAAGCAGAGGCGGGACTTCCTGTCTGAGGCGTCAATCATGGGTCAG
>CM056145.1:670000-672500 GCA_029620275.1 Acrossocheilus wenchowensis
CCCGGAGGGTTTAAAGGGGTTTCGGTGTTCAGGTCTGGATTGATCCAGTGATGTAGTGTGAACTGGAAACTGAAGTGACTCCTCTTCTGGATCGTAAACGCCGCGCTTCAGGTCCTGCCGCTTGCGGTCTTGATTATAGATGAGGAACATAAACTCCGAGGCGGGATCTCAGCGCAGCTGCGTGACAAACAGCAAACCTCCCATCATGCCGAGCGGTTCAGTTACAGTGTCTGTGCGCGTGTTTATGTTCTCAGATGATTTTTTAATATCAGTCGGATGTTCTGGCGCGTTGGGTTTATATTACAGAGTCAGAAAGAAACAAAGCTGGTCTGATTTTCGTGCGGTGTTTGAGTTTGAGAGGATTTTAATGTGTTTGTGTGTTTTGGAGACTCGTCTGTGATGAAACGAGCTTATAATAATCAAGTTCACATCTGTTATTTAAGATCGCGCACATGAATATTGTGCATCTGCTTGAATCACGGGTTAAACTGTTTATTTCTACTCTTGACATTTGGAGGATATTCTTCATTTAGGGTCTTGAAAGAGATGTGTTCTGGAGCGCTTGTTAGGAGCCACACTCAGCTTTCAGACGGCTTGAGATAATGGCTGAACTGTTTATTTCTACTTGAAATCTGGTGATTTTCTCTCATGTAGGTTTATGAATGTGCTTCAACATATAGATGTGTTTCAGAAAGGCTGCGCAAACTTTTTTACATTTCTTTATGTTTCAACACTAAAAAAAATAGCAAGATAACTCAGAAGAAACTTATGTTTACAACATCCCGTTTAATCCACATAGCGTCTGTGTGTGTGTGTGTGTGTGTGTGTGTGTGTGTGTGTGTGTGTGTGTGTGTGTGTGTAAACGGATGAGCGTATGGAAAGATCAGACAGACAGGCAGAGAGACAGACACATGAGGCTCGCAGCGCTAATTGAAAACTCATGCTGAAACCACAAAGTCCTGTTTGACATGTTTGAACCGTGACTCTGTGTGTGTGTGTGTGTGTGTGTGTGTGTGTGTGTGTGCACGAGAGAGAGAGAGATTCCATTCTCCTCACTCCCCACTTGACCTCTGACCTCGACTCCCTGTGAACCCCTTCAGTTTCACACCCACAGTGTGTGTGTGTGTGTGTGTGTGTGTGTGTGTGTGTGTGTGTGTGTGTGTGTGTGTGTGTTTCTGGAGC
This sequence comes from Acrossocheilus wenchowensis, assembly GCA_029620275.1. Taxonomy (NCBI): domain Eukaryota; kingdom Metazoa; phylum Chordata; class Actinopteri; order Cypriniformes; family Cyprinidae; genus Acrossocheilus; species Acrossocheilus wenchowensis. The sequence continues at coordinate 671,183 of CM056145.1, forward strand.
GTGTCAGAATCAATCACACACATTTCACTTAAACAGATCTGACAGAGTCACGCAATGCAGCAAACACACACACACACACACACACACACACACACACACACACACACACACACACACACAGAGTCTCATGGTTTCCATCAAAATCTCCTTTTCCTCTTCAGTAGGTCTGTAACACCAGTGTTATTATAGTTAAGTAATACCATAAGAAACATTTTTATTACTCAAAATAAAATAAACATTAACTAAGATAAAACTTATTTTATTTCAGCTAGCTGCCAAGACAAAATTTCCCATTTTCATTTAGTTTAACTTACTAACTTTACTAAAATAACTAAAACTAAATAAACCAAAATTAATAAATAAAACATAACAAAAAAATATAGACATTTTAAAATCATAAAAATGACAAAAACACTAAACTAAAAGTTAAAATGTAAGAAAAAGAAAAATCAATTAGAAAATCAAATCAAATTCAAAATAGAAATCTCAGTGATACTAAAGTAACACACGTGCTCTTGTTGGTCCGTCAGGCTCAGATTCAGTGGTTAACAGCTGCCGGGGTCGGGCTGGTTAACCCTAGAGGTCGTGACCTCTGACATCAGTGTGGAAGAACCTCAGAAAGCCACAGTGAAGCTCTGACCGTCTCACTGTCCGTCTGCACCGGTCATACACTCACAGCACAACAGCACTGCATCTCACGTCTCAGTACAGCAGAAAAAAGATGGACGTTTTCAATACAAATATTTAGAGTATCTTTTTTATTTTTTAAATCAGTGATGGTGTTGGAAAAAGTGCTGCAAGTGTTGATTGATTTCTGCCACGACCAAAGCATCACTGTGGTGTGTAGAAAAACATAAAATGATTCATTTGTATGTGGAAATCATCTAAAGGTTCATATTAGATCTGCCTCATATGAAATATTTTAAAATAGTCATATCATTATTGTAATGAAATGCATCAACCGTCATTATATCTTATAATATGTTATGAAATGAATTCAAACTCAGGTGTAAAAGTATAAAATATACTGAGGATACCATTAAAACTTCAAAGGAAGAAAAGTAACATAATTAGGGCAAAATCATCAAATTCAAAATTTTGTAACAAGGATATATAATATTTTGGATTTGGTAAATTTCACTAACTTAATTTAATGTTGCAAAAGTAAACTAGACAATTTGGTCTAAGGTTTTTATTGTCAGGATTGCATTTAATCATCTAGAAGACGCTTTTATCCGAAGAAACTCACAAATGAAGAAAAGGAGCAACAATATGTAAGTTCTGTCACAAGTCCATCCCAGTCAATCTAACACAGCAC
>CM056145.1:682500-705000 GCA_029620275.1 Acrossocheilus wenchowensis
AATATTACTTAAGACCAATACAAAGAAAGGATTTTTAGAAATCTTGGCCAACTGAAAAGTATGAAAATGAAAAGTATGAGCATGTACAGCACTCAATACTTAGTTGGGGCTCCTTTTGCCTGAATTACTGCAGCAATGCGGCGTGGCATGGAGTCGATCAGTCTGTGGCACTGCTCAGGTGTTATGAGAGCCCAGGCTGCTCTGATAGTGGCCTTCAGCTCTTCTGCATTGTTGGGTCTGGTGTCTCTCATCTTCCTCTTCACAATACCCCATAGATTCTCTCTGGGGTTCAGGTCAGGCGAGTTTGCTGGCCAATCAAGCACAGTAACACTATGGTCACTGAACCAGCTTTTGGTACCTTTGGCAGTGTGGGCAGGTGCCAAGTCCTGCTGGAAAATGAAATCAGCATCTCCATGAAGCTTGTCAACAGAAGGAAGCATGAAGTGCTCTAAAATGTCCTGGTAGATGGCTGCGTTGACTGTGGACTTCAGAAAACACAGTGGACCAACACCAGCAGATGACATGGCAGCCCAAATCATCACTGACTGTGGAAACTTCACGCTGGACTTCAAGCAACATGGATTCTGTGCCTCTCCACTCTTCCTCCAGACTCTGGGACCTTGATTTCCAAATGAAATGCAAAATTTACTTTCATCTGAAAAGAGGACTTTGGACCACTGAGCAACAGTCCAGTTCTTTTTCTTCACAGCCCAGGTAAGATGCTTCTGACGTTGTCTCTGGTTCAGAAGTGGCTTGGTAGCCCTTTTCCTGAAGACGTCTGAGCGTGGTGACTCTTGATGCACTGACTCCAGCTTCAGTTCACTCCTTGTGAAGCTCTCACAAGTGTTTGAATCAGCTTTGCTTGACTGTATTCTCAAGCTTGCGGTCATCCCTGTTGCTTTTGCACCTTTTCCTACCCAAATTCTTCCTTCCAGTCAACTTTGCATTTAATATGCTTTGATACAGCACTCTGTAAACAGCCACACCTTTCAGTAATGACCCTCTGTGACTTACCCTCTTTGTGGAGGGCCTCAATGTTCATCTTCTGGATCACTGCCAAGTCAGCAGTCTTCCCCATTATTGTGGTTTCAAAGAACAAGAGATACCCAGAATTTATACTGTAGGGATGGTCATTTATTCAAACTCAAATGTAAATATTCTAATATTTTGAGATACTGATTTTTGACTTTCATGAGCTGTAAGCTCTAATCATCAAAATTAAAAGAAATAAACATTTGAAATATATCAGTCTGTGTGTAATGAATGAATATAATATACAAGTTTCTCTTTTTGAATGGAATTAGTGAAATAAATCAACTTTTTGATGATATTCTAATTATATGACCAGCACCTGTATGTGTGTGTGTGTGTGTGTGTGTCTATATATATGTTCAGATGAAAAAGCCTCTAAGTGCGTCTGAAATTTTCTTCTAAAATTAGCATTTTTCTCAGACTCCTATGTTTATGTTCAGTTATTTCACACACACTTAGAGGCTTTTGCATCTGAACACACACACACACACACACACACACACACACACACACATATATATATATATATATATATATATATATATATATATTAACACTAGCATCACTATACCAAATCAACATTGTTATTTATTTTCTATAAAACTATTACATTTGATTAAGGTTATTAAATCTTTTTTTAATAATGTTTCAGTCTGAACGCCATAAAATGCTGATTTATTAACAGTAAATGCTGTATCTGTAGTTTGCAGGAGGAAGACTCTGGTGACCACGAGGAGATGAAGGACAGTAATGAGAGCGACGGAGGATCAATAAACAACAACAACAACAACATCAGACGCAAGGTGCCTGACACACACACTCATGTTGGTATTTGTGGTTTACTGGACTCATAGTCGTAATGGTTGTTATACTGTACTTACTGTATGTGCTATTGTCCTACACCAACCCTACACCTAAACCTACCCCTTACAGGAGACTACAGGCATTTTTACTTTCTCAAAACACTTCATTCTGTGTGATTTATAAGCTTGTTTACCCGTGAAGAACTTAGAATGATGTGTTAATGTCATGATGAAGGCCTCACGTGTGTGTGTGTGTGTGTGTGTGTGTGTGTGTGTGTGTGTGTGTCAGACGGTGACCCCCGATGCAGGCGAGCACCCGCTGCAGTATAACTACACGTTCTGGTATTCGCGCCGGACCCCCAGCAGACCAGCAAACACACAGAGCTACGAGCAGAACATCAGACAGATGGGGACGGTGGCGTCGGTCAGAAACTCTCCTTCTGAGCTTCAGTTCTGATCCAGATCTGTGTGTGTGTGTGACTGTGTGTGTGTCGTTCCTCCAGGTGGAGCAGTTCTGGAAGTTCTACAGTCACCTGGTGCGACCCGGAGACCTGACGGGACACAGCGACTTCCACCTCTTCAAAGAGGGAATCAAACCCATGTGGGAGGTGAGTGTGAGTGTGTGTGTGTGTGTGTGTGTGTGTGTGTGTGTCTAATTTAATTTAATTAGAAGTAGGCCAACAGCGCCCCCTAAAACTCCTTACCCATCGAGCGTTAGGACCCGGGGGAGGCTATTACTGTTTACTCTATCACAAACCGAATGCGTCACTCTGTGCGTGCTTTCACAGATTAAATACAGTGATCCATAACTCAATCTAATCATCACTCAGACAAAACTTTGCTTCAAGAACGAGGCACACTGCTGACGTGATCTAATCACTAGCACACCCTGAGCACATGTGAGTTAACCCATTCCTCTTATCGGCAACACATATCGGCATCATATCAGGCCAGTGTCGATATTTACATTTAAAGCCGTTATCAGCCGATTCTGATATCAGTCCCATAATATCGTGCATCTCTAGAAACAGCCCCAGTCAGTAGCTTTGATTGTCCACATGTGGGAGTTTGTCTTTGGCTGCAGCTTAAACATGGACATCAACACAACAGAAACATACAGACATGTGCATTATACTGTACTCGGAATTATTCTGTAGGGTTCTAATACCTGAAACGGGCTCAGAATGATTTGCTGTGATGAGAATCGTGTGTGTGAGCATCAGTGTGGTTTTGATCTGAGATGAGTTTGTGATGTGTGTCTGAATCAGGACGAGGCCAATAAGAACGGAGGGAAGTGGATCATCCGGCTGAGGAAGGGTCTGGCGTCTCGTTTCTGGGAGAACATCATCCTGGCCATGCTGGGCGAGCAGTTCATGGTGGGCGAGGAGATCTGCGGAGTCGTGGTGTCCATCCGCTTCCAGGTGCGCATAGCAGAGCAGAAATCATCGTTCTGTCACGCTTCACTGTCCGTGTGAGTCTGACTCGAGTGTGTGTCTGCAGGAGGATATTCTGTCCATCTGGAATAAAACAGCCAACGATCAGGTGACCACTTCACGGATACGGGACACGCTGCGGCGCGTGCTCAACCTGCCACCGAACACCATCATGGAGTACAAGACACACAACGACAGCCTCAAGTGCGTCTCGTTTGACTCCATTCACAGACTCGCTTCTGATCTCAGTCCGGATACATTCGTGTGGAGATACCTGTGACCCTGGATCTTGAGATTGAGATTTATCAGTAGCAATCTTTCCATTGATGTATGGTTTGTTAGGATCGGACAATATTTGTCTGAGATACAACTATTTGAAAATCTGGAATCTGAGGGAGCAAAAAAATCTAAATATTGAGAAAATCACCTTTAAATTTGTTCAAATGAAGTTCTTAGCAATGCATATTACTAATAAAAAATTTTTGATATATTTACGGTAGGAAATTCACTAAATATCTTCATGGAACATGATCTTAATATCCTAATGATTTTTGACATAAAAGAAAAATGTATAATTTTGACCCACACAATGTATCTGTGCTGCTTATGACTGCTAACTATTAAATTAACTGCTATTGTTTTCAGATATAATAATCAACACTCAGATATCAATCTTCTGATGTAATATAATTATGTTCCTACTTCTTTCGTTCCGGTATACATTAATTGAGATCAGGTGAAAATATAATGAATAGATAATATAGAACAAATATTGATCAAAATGCCTCAGAAGTTATATTTTCCTGCTATAACTACCGTGTTTTGAACATTGAGTGAGGTTTACTGTACATGTTCAAGTTGTTTTATTGACAGAATTAGTTTAATTAGTGTTTTATTTGAGCCGATCGGAAGCGTCTCTGATCCTCGTGTGCTTCTTGTGTTTCAGGGATAATTCCAGCTTCCGGAACACCAAGATCACTTTGTGAAAACCTGGAAATAATTTTCATATGGACACTTTCCCTTTTACAGCACGTGTGTGTGTGTGTGTGTGTGTGTGTGTGTGTGTGTCCAGGATCATTCCTTCAGTTTCATTCATTCTGGTTTATTCCTCAGTAACTCGTTACATCAGATTCAGTGTGTGTTTGAGATGAGAACATGATTAAAGACATTCTCTGCAGGTCAGTGTATTTGTGTGTTTTTGTATGGCCGAAGCTACGACGTGAATCTTTTATTTATGTGGTATGATTGCCTTCCTGAGCTCAGCGGAAACACGTGTGATTGGTTATAAGGCTCAATATAAACAAAGAAGTGTAATGATTGAAGGGTGTTTTATTAATACAGATCTTCAGTTTAATACAGTAGTTATTTCAGATTATTTCAAAGAGCCTCAAACAGACACAGCAGCAACATCAAGACACTGTCCAAGCAAATACACACGACAAACAACAGGACAAAATCACACTCATTCAGTCCTCTTTTTATTTATCCAATGAATTCTGTTCCTAACAGAAAAAATGGTTTATTGCTTTGTTGCTCTGTAAAAATCAGACCAAATAATGATGATTAAAGCTCTTTCCTCTGGACTCTTTCTGTTTAGAGGAAGAAGAAATTATTCCATTTATATATTATATATAATGAACACATATTTCAGCTTCTTTCCTTCTTTTGCATTTTATAGCGCTATTAATATTAATGTCGCACTTTTCCGTAATTATTAATACAGTAAATGATATAAGGCGAGGCGTCATTGAAACTCAGTCCAAAATACTGACAGCTGATTTACAGCTTTTATTATCTTCACCTCATTGGTTTTAGATGAAGTGTCTTTGCACGTAAATATTTTATTTTATTTCATTTTTCTATACCCTTATTTTGTGTTGTTTTGATGACGTGTTTCCGCTTCGGTCACGGCGCGATTTGAAGCGGGGAAGCAGCGCGAGACACTCGAACGGTAAACAAACTCTCATCAAACTCTATAAACTCTATAAACTCTAGAGTCTGAACCTGTAGAAGCGTGTGAAGATCTTCAGTGTGTCAGATAAACTCTCTCAGTCCGCGAGATCCGCGCTTCTTCATCTGACAGAGAACCCGCGCTTCTGACAGAAATACAGCGTTTTATTCCGTCGTGATCTAATTAAACACCGGCGAACGTTAAATATGAACAGAATACTTCATTCGTGACGTTCACTCGGCGCCAGGTTTTATTTTTATGTAATATTTCAGCATAAGAATGTCATTTTAGTGTGTCTGCTGCTGTTGCCATGGAAACCGAGGGTTTATTTTAAGTTTTTTTGCCATCGTCAAATAACCGGATATAATCGAAATCAAAACAAATGTGACCCTGGAGCACAAAACCAGACATAAGGGCCAATTTTGTGAAATTGAGATTTATGCATCATCTGAAAGCTGAATTAATAATCTTTCCATTCATGTATTTGTCTGAGATGCAACTATCTGAAAATCTGGAATCTGAGGGAGCAAAAAAATCTAAATATTGAGAAAATCACCTTTAAAGTTGTTCAAAAGAAGTTCTTAGCAATGCATATTACTAATCAAAAATGAAGTTTTGATATATTTACAGTAGGAAATTTACTAAATATCTTTATGGAACATGATCTTAATATCCTAATGATTTTTGGCATAAAAGAGAAATGTATAATTGTGACTCATACAGTGTATTGTAGTCTATTGCTGCAGATATATCTGCGCTGCTGATGACTGCTGCTGTGCTGCAGGGACACAGGCCATATGAAGTAACAAAATAATAATTAGATCTTGTTCATATGTGAATTATGTGTTATATATATACAGTCATGGCCAAAAATATCGGCACCCTTGTTAAATATGATCAAAGAAGGCTGTGAAAATTAATCTGCATTGTTAATTTTTTTGATCTTTTATTAAAAAAATTCACAAAAATCTATCCTTTCATTGGATAATAAGAATTTAAAATGGAGGGAAATATCATTATGAAATATATATTTTTCTCTAATACACATTGGCCACAATTAACGGCACCCTTTTATTCAATAATTTTTGAAACCTCCGTTTATTTGTCAGTTTAACAGCTCTAAATGTTCTCCTGTAACGCCTGATGAGGTTAGAGACAGATTAAAGTGCAAAAGAATTATAAAGACCATCACTTTACAATAAGATCTCATTAGTTAACCTTAATTAAGGCATTAACATTCACAATGAGCAATAGCTACATTACCTACAGAAGTTATTAATCTGTGTTTAACTCATGTTAGCTCAGGTTCATTAAATAACACAGTTGCAACTTCTGATTTTAACAACGTGTTATTAAATATTGGAATTACCTAAGATTAATGAATGTTTAGAAGAATTTTTCATTGGGAGTTTATGTTAACTAATGGAGCTCTGATGTAAAGTGTGACCGAACAACAAAGAATCCAAACAATATCTAGAGCATGTTGTAGTCCAGATTAAATGTAAAAACATTATAAAATAAATAGCCTGTTAAGTCTGAATATTTAATATAAGTATTTGGCGCTGAGATGAACAGCGAACACACAAATCTGAATGACTGTTCATAACAGAAAGTAGCTCAGCCGTTTTAAATGGAAATTAATTATGTTTTGCTGAAGTATTTTTTTCTGGTGAGATATTGAATAATTCATCAGATTCACCTGTCATCTCCTGTGTGTGTGTGTGTGTGTGTGTGTGTGTGTGTGTGTGTGTGTGTGTGTGTGTGTGTGTGTGTGTGTGTGTGTGCGCGCAGTGAGATGATGTCAGTGGGCCGAGCTGCTGCTGATGACGATGCTCCTCTTCATCAGTCGTGTGTTCCCGCTCTGACGCGCTCCTGGCCGTCGTCTCCTCTCTCAGCGCTGTCGTCGTCTCGTCAGGTCACCGCACGTCTCTACAGCTCCTTACAGCACAGCCGAGAGCAGGAGGTCAAAGGTCACGCGGCCAGGTATGAGTCACAATTATACATTTTTCTTTTATGTCAAAAATCATTAGGATATTAAGTAAACATCATGTTCCAAGAAGATATTTTGTAAATTTATTACCGTAAATATATCAAAACTTTTTTTTGATTAGTAATATGCATTGCTAAGAACTTAATTAGAACAACTTTAACTGCATGGGTTTTACTATACAGTTCAGCTTGGCATAGTCACCACTGATAAGATACTACTAAATATAATGTAGAAACTTTAAAATAGAAACTTACATTTTCTATAAAGCTGCTTTTGCAACGATTTGTATCGTTAAAAGTGCTATACAAATAAACTTGAATGTAATTTATATAAATATAGTAAATTAATAATTAGTTGTTTTCAACGAAAACTACTAAACAAATTCTCTATTTTTTTTGCATATAAAGTGTATAAAATATATTTGGAATTTGAGGGATGAAAAACCTGTTGCTGTAAATGTGCTGGATTTATAGTGTAATCACAAAAAGGGATGCAGCACAATAATCATTTTATCTTGGTTATCTTTTCTTAATCATAAGAGTTAGGGTTCATCACTATAATGTCTGGACTCGAGTTCCTTTACGTTATATAGTGTCTTTCTCTCTCTCTCTCTGTGTGTGTGTCAGGCAGGTGTCGTTCACTCTGTCCTCTCCTGATCTCACTGCTATCAGGACGACCGCAGCCACGCCCCCTCTCCTCTCTCATAGGCTGGAGGACCTAAGCCTGGAATCCACCTCCTCCTCGCATGATGTGAATGGCTCAGAAGTGGAGGGGGTGGAGTCAGAGGCAGATGGAGAGATGGACCTTCATCTGCAGAACAGCCTGAGCAGATCGGCACAGCTGACGGTGAGCTGTGTGATCGCAGTCTGATCTCTGTCTAAACGCAGTCTGATTTCTGTCTGATCTCTGTCTGATTGCAGTCTGATCGCTTCGTGATCGCAGTCTGATCTCTGTCTGATCTCTGTCTGATTGCAGTCTGATCGCTTCGTGATCGCAGTCTGATCTCTGTCTGATCTCTGTCTAAACGCAGTCTGATTTCTGTCTGATCTCAGTCTGATCTCTGTCTGATCACTGTGATCTCTGTCTGATCTCAGTCTGAACACTGTGATCTGTCTAAACGCAGTCTGATTTCTGTCTGATTTCTGTCTGATTTCTGTCTGATCTCTGTCTGATCTCTGTCTGATTTCTGTCTGATCTCTGTCTGATTTCTGTCTGATCTCTGTCTGATCACTGTGATCTGTCTAAACGCAGTCTGATCTCTGTCTGATTTCTGTCTGATCTCTGTCTGATCTCAGTCTGATCACTGTGATCTGTCTAAACGCAGTCTGATTTCTGTCTGATCTCTGTCTGATCTCTGTGATCTGTCTAAAAGCAGTCTGATCTCTGTCTGATCTCTGTGATCTGTCTAAAAGCAGTCTGATCTCTGTCTGATCTCTGTGATCTCTGTCTAAACGCAGTCTGATCTCTGTCTGATCTCAGTCTGATCTCTATCTGATCACTGTGATCTGTCTAAATGCAGTCTAATCTCTGTCTGATTTCTGTCTGATCTCTGTCTGATCTCTGTCTGATCTCTGTCTAAACGCAGTCTGATTTCTGTCTGATCTCAGTCTGATCTCTGTCTGATCACTGTGATCTCTGTCTGATCTCAGTCTGAACACTGTGATCTGTCTAAACGCAGTCTGATTTCTGTCTGATTTCTGTCTGATTTCTGTCTGATCTCTGTCTGATCTCTGTCTGATTTCTGTATGATCTCTGTCTGATTTCTGTCTGATCTCTGTCTGATCACTGTGATCTGTCTAAACGCAGTCTGATCTCTGTCTGATTTCTGTCTGATCTCTGTCTGATCTCAGTCTGATCACTGTGATCTGTCTAAACGCAGTCTGATTTCTGTCTGATCTCTGTCTGATCTCTGTGATCTGTCTAAAAGCAGTCTGGTCTCTGTCTGATCTCTGTGATCTGTCTAAAAGCAGTCTGATCTCTGTCTGATCTCTGTGATCTCTGTCTAAACGCAGTCTGATCTCTGTCTGATCTCAGTCTGATCTCTATCTGATCACTGTGATCTGTCTAAATGCAGTCTAATCTCTGTCTGATTTCTGTCTGATCTCTGTCTGATCTCAGTCTGATCTCTATCTGATCACTGTGATCTGTCTAAATGCAGTCTAATCTCTGTCTGATTTCTGTCTGATCTCTGTCTGATCTCAGTCTGATCACTGTGATCTGTCTAAACGCAGTCTGATCTCTGTCTGATCTCTGTCTGATCTCAGTCTGATCACTGTGATCTGTCTAAACGCAGTCTGATTTCTGTCTGATCTCTGTGATCTGTCTAAAAGCAGTCTGATCTCTGTCTGATCTCTGTGATCTCTGTCTAAACGCAGTCTGATCTCTGTCTGATCTCAGTCTGATCTCTGTCTAAACGCAGTCTGATCTCTGTCTGATCTCTGTCTGATCACTGTGATCTGTCTAAACGCAGTCTGATCTCTGTCTGATTTCAGTCTGATCTCTGTCTGATTTCAGTCTGATCACTGTGATCTGTCTAAACGCAGTCTGATTTCTGTCTGATTTCTGTCTGATTTCTGTCTGATCTCTGTCTGATCTCTGTCTGATCTCTGTGATCTCTGTCTAAACGCAGTCTGATCTCTGTCTGATCTCTGTGATCTGTCTGATCTCTGTCTGATCACTGTGATCTGTCTAAACGCAGTCTGATCTCTGTCTGATCTCTGTGATCTGTCTAAACGCAGTCTGATCTCTATCTGATCTCAGTCTGATCTCTGTCTGATCTCAGTCTGATCACTGTGATCTGTTTAAACGCAGTCTGATCTCTGTCTGATCTCAGTATGATCACTGTGATCTCTGTCTAAACGCAGTCTGATCTCTGTCTGATCTCAGTCTGATCACTGTGATCTGTTTAAACGCAGTCTGATCTCTATCTGATCTCAGTCTGATCACTGTGATCTGTCTAAACGCAGTCTGATCTCAGTCTGATCACTGTGATCTGTTTAAACGCAGTCTGATCTCTGTCTGATCTCAGTATGATCACTGTGATCTCTGTCTAAACGCAGTCTGATCTTTGTCCAGTGTTTAATTTCGTTAATGAAGAGGACTCCTCTTGTTTTGTGTGAACCCTTGGTATTGCTAACTGACTCGATCCTAATGATCTGAGTGGTCTGTTAGGTTTATATTCAGCATATCTGCAATGTATTTAGGTCCTAGGCCATTGAGAGATTTATAAACGAGTAAAAGTACTTTAAAATCAATCCTAAATGTAACTGGAAGCCAGTGTAAGGACCTGAGGACTGGTGTGATATGCTCAGATGTTCTGGTTCTGGTCAGAATCCTGGCAGCAGCGTTCTGGATGAGCTGCAGCTGTCTAATGCTCTTCTTTGGAAGGAGACCATTACAATAATCCACCTGCTGGTGATGAAGGCATGAACAAGTTTCTCCAAGTCTTGACTGGAAACAAAACATCTAATTCTTGCAATGTTTTTGAGATGATAGTAAGCTGATTTAGTTACTGCTTTGACATGGCTACTAAAACTAAGATTTGTCTCCAGAAACACCCCAAGATTTTTGACTTGGTTTTTAGTTGTTTGACCCCTAGAGTCAAGGTATGCATTCACCTTGAGAACTTCATCTTTGTTTCCAAATGCTATGACTTCAGTTTTCTCCTTGTTTAACTGAAGAAAGTTCTGGGACATCCAACAGTTTATTTCATCAATGCATTGGCAGAGGGAGTCAATGGGGCTGTAGTCATTTGGAGATAAGGCTAGGTAAATCTGCGTATCATCAGCATAGCTGTGATGGGCAATTTGGTTCTTTCTCATTATTTGACTTAGTGGGAGCATATACAGGCTAAACAAGAGCGGTGCAAGAATTGAGCCTTGTGGGACTCCGCATGTCATGGAGATCCACTTAGACTTATGCTCTCCTATACTCACATAATAACCTCTGTCTTCTAAGTATGGCCTGAACCATTTGAGTACCATCCCAGAAAGCCCGATCCAGTTTTCCAGTCTCTCTAGAAGTATGTTATGATCAACAGTGTCAAACGCAGCACTAAGATCTAGTAGTACCAGCACTGATATTTTTCCAGAATCAGAATTGAAGCGAATATCATTTATTATCTTAATGAGTGCTGTCTCTGTGCTGTGATGCGCTCGGAAACCAGACTGAAAAGGTATCCAGGTATCCATTTAAGTTCAAGTAGTTGTTCAGCTGATTAAAAACTACCTTTTCAATAATCTTACCTATGAACGGAAGATTTAAGACGAGGTTGATGAGCTAAAACTAATATCTGATGATAAAAACTATGGCACAATTTATGCCGCCTCTTCATTAATTTTATTTTATTTATTTATTTATTTTTATTATTTATATAGCGCTTTTACCAATACAGATTGTGTCAAAGCACTTAACAGTGTCAAATTGGAGGACAGAGTGTCAGTAATATATAATAAGATTAAACATTTAATTTTCAGTTAAAGGCATTTCATTATTGAATTCAGATGTCATTGTCTAGCTCAGTTTAGTTTAAATAGTATAGGAGCAATCAAATCGGCGATAATCGCTAGAAATGAGGTGTCCCCAACTGAGCAAGCCAGAGGCGACAGCGGCAAGGAACCAAAACTCCCTCTGAGACAGAATGGAGAAAAAAACCTTGGGAGAAACCAGGCTCAGTCGGGGGGCCAGTTCTCCTCTGACCAGACGACACCCACAGTTCAAAGTTTCAGGTTCTAACATAGTAGTATTATGTAGTTAGGTATTTTATTATATTTTTAGTTATATTTCTTAGTTTTAGTGTATTTTAATTGAGGTCTCTGGGGGTCATCTGGGTGTCCTGGTCTCCGCTGACGATCAGGGCTGCAGACATCATCTCTTGGTGCTGATCCACCATCTGATCATAGGAAAGAAACAGACAAATATTAGCGTAGATGCCATTCTACTTACGATGTAGCGAGTACACCGTGTGTTGTGGGAAGTGTTCCCGGTTCCGGTTGATCTAATTAATGCAGCCTAACAATCCTTTAACGGATTTGAATAATAGAAGCGTATTAGTGTGTTATGTGTACGCCAGGGTAAAGAGATGGGTCTTTAATCTAGATTTAAACTGACAGAGTGTGTCTGCCTCCCGAACAGTGTTAGGTAGATTGTTCCAGAGTTTGGGTGCTAAATAGGAAAAGGATCTGCCGCCCGCAGTCGATTTTGATATTCTAGGAATTATCAAACGGCCAGAGTTTTGAGAACGCAGCGGACGTGGAGGACTATAATGCGATAAGAGCTCGCTCAAGTACTGAGGAGCTAAACCATTCAGGGCTTTATAAGTAATTAACAAGATTTTAAAATCTATCCGATGTTTGATAGGGAGCCAGTGCAGTGTTGACAGAACCGGGCTAATATGGTCATACTTCCTGGTTCTAGTAAGGACTCTAGCTGCTGCATTTTGGACTAACTGTAGTTTGCTGATCAAGCGTGCTGAACAACCACCCAATAAAGCATTACAATAGTCTAGCCTTGAGGTCATAAACGCACGCATTAACAAGACGAGATGGGACTAGAATTTTATTTGGGGACTATCGGACATTCAAAATACATCCTATAGGCTAAGTTATCTGTCTTGTCTTTCAAAATGTGCGTCCCAGTCATTGGATTACAGTCGGATGAGGGGCGTTCGCATATCTAGTCTCAGTATGGCAGCCGCAGCGGATTAGCGATCTGAGACAATGGCCTCAGCACCCGAAGGGTTAGGGATAGAGTGACCAGACATCCAGTTTTCCCGGGAGTCACAATTTGTTGTCGATTAACTTAAAGGTGCCATAGAATGCATTGATACAGTATTTTAAATTGTTCTCTGATAGCAAAAAATCTCCAGAAATTGTTTTACATGTGCATTTACAACCCTAGGATTTCTCCCTAGAATGAAATGGTCTGTTATTGGCTTATTTGGAAGTCTTGAATAATAATGTTGAGCTCTGCTCTGATTGGCTGTTTCACAGTGCAGCTCATTTCAGTAGCTCACAGGAACGAAACACAAGGAGGAAAATATATATTTCAGTACTTTCTCGTGCAGTTATATCGTCTGGTAATTATACTGAAAATAAAATGTGTCTCTCCAGTCATCTCTCCAGAGTAAGGAGAGATGACTGAGGATGATGGAGAATGATTTGCAGATCCTGAGCAGAACTTCTGATGGTTCGGCTGGCGGCTGGCCTAGAACATGGGCGGGTGGACGTTATGCAAATGTTGGGGGCGTAACTATTAGTGATCCCGACTGTAACGTCACAGTCAGTGTTATGTTCTGATTCGCCTGTTTTTCAGTGGTCTTTTTTTATTCAGGAGATTTACATAAGAAGGAGGAAACAATGGTGTTTGAGGCTCACGGTGTGGCATTTCCATGTACAGAGCTCTTATTATTCAGCTATGCCAAGGTAAATACAGTTTTCCATTCTATGATACCTTTAAAGTTAGTGAAGGTGGAATCGCGCTGATATAGAAGTGCTCTCTCGCGCGCACGCTCCACTTCTTCAGTTCTCATACAGCGCGCGATCAGTTCTCAGCGCTCAAATACTCACACAGCAGTCCAAATGTCTATCGTGTAGAGTATCTCACGTAAATACAGTCGGTTATGGCTTAAGTGAACGTAAACAGGTGGGTGAAAGCTGAATGTGTGTCAGTATTACAAGCATGCCTTCCGTCTTAAAGGAACAGCATTCCTAATTAAATACCTGTCTGTGTCATTAATGTTAACCAACAAAAGATGTTAAATAAATGTATAAGTGTTAAGTAAACCTACTGTATCTGAAAAAGGAGTTTAATTTGTAACTCTACCAAAAAATGAAAATTTAGACTACATATAAAATAGCTACCAAAATAAATGCTGGTAACTGCAATGACTTTTCGTCGACTAAAACTATGAAAGACTCAAATGACTATAAGGTGACTAAGACTATTAAGCATTTTCGCCTCAAGATAAAGACTAAGACTAAATAAAAAATGCCTGCCAAAATCTCTGTCTTGTTGCCGTTTGATATCTGTCTGATCTCAGTCTGATCACCGTCTGATTGCTGTCTGATCTCTGATCGCAGTCTGATGTCTGAAAACAAACAAACATTTGTTTCTTATTTATTTGGTTCCTCACCGTCACAACCCTAATCTCAGTCTGATCTCTGAGCATCTGATCCCAGGCTGCAGTCATGACTCTATCAGATCATCACATTATGTCAGATATTTATTTAAATCAGTCCTAATTTAATCAGGATTTTCTTACTGTGTGTGTGTGTGTGTGTGTGTGTGTGTGTGTGTGTATAGAGTGGCAGGAAGCACATAGAGGAAATGGAGAATGTGAGGACACACTTACAGTCCATACTGAGAAACACTCCGACATCAGCGGACAGACACGGTGAGACTGAGACACACACACACACACACACACACACACAGATGCTTTCATAGACCTGCTGAACTGTATTTAGTGCTGATCAACTCACCTGACCCTTCACCTTTGACCCTGTAGATTTCCTGGCCCCGGCATCACAGCACTTCCTGGATGATTCACACGAGAGCGACACCACATCACACCTGCTCAGGTGAAACAGACACACAAATACAGCGACGATACACAGCTGTCGCTTAATTCTCTTCATAGTCAGAGAGTTTACTGGTGCAACAGAAGCAGTTTGTGCTGCTAAAGCATTTAATGTCACTGAGTATTCATCACGGACACATGAAACTGATCAGAAGTGCCAGTAAAGACATGTTACAGTAGATTTCTGTTTCAAATAAATGCTGTTGTTTTGAACTTTCTATTCATCTGTGAATCCTGAAAAATAAAATGTATCACCGTTTCCACAAAAATATTGTGCAGCACGACTGTTTTCAACATTGATAATAATCAGAAAAGTTTCTCGAGCAGTAAATCAGTATATTATTATGATTTCTGAAGATCATGTGACACTGAAGACTGCAGTAATGATGCTGAAAATACAGCTGCGCATCACAGAAATACATTACAGTTTAACACATATTCACAGGGAAAATTTTAATTTGTAATAATATTGAACTATTTTTACTGTATTATTGATCAAATAAATGCAGCCTTGGTGAGAAGAAGAGGCTTCTTTCAGAAACAGTAAATTACAGAGAAAAAAGTTTTTTGGACAGTAGTGTGTGTATTGAGATACAGAAATGAAGTGTCAGGTGTATCTGCTCCGTGTCTGATCATGTGTCTGTGTGTGTCAGTGCTGGGTTGTCTGTGAGCGGCGTGGAGCAGCTGTTCCCGCGTTACTCCCGTCTTCATGCAGACTCCAGCGGCGCTGCGTCAGAGCTGCAGGTGTTGAGAGAGAGTCTGGACCGAGAGCGAGAGCGCCGCAAGGTACAGCCGTTATAAACCTGACCTCAACAAACGCCTGTATTAAAGCTCTACGGTTTAATGTTTGAAAGTGAGAAATTAAGACTGTGATTACTGTGCTGTAAAATAAAATTGTAATTATTATTATTACTATTATTAAATACAATTTTTTTTAATAATTAAAAACTACTTAAATGTAATATGGCTGTAAATCCGTATCTGAAAGTGATGTGTGTGTGTGTGTGTGTGTGTGTTTCAGGTGTGTGAGCAGCAGGTGGCGTCTCTCCACAGTAAAGTTCTTCAGTTTCAGCAGCAGTTAACACTCGCTGTAGCTGCCGACCGCAAGAAAGACATCATGATCGAACAACTCGACAAGGTACACACACACACACACACACACACACACACACACATGTTTGTTTTTGTGAAAAGTGGGGACTCTCCATAGGTGTAATGGTGTTTATACTGTACTTACTGTATGTGCTATTGTCCTACACCAACCCTATACCTAAACCTACCCCTTACAGGAGACTCTGTGCATTTCAACTTTCCCCCAAAAAAACTAATTCTGAGTGATTTATAAGTGTTTTGAAAAGTGGGGACATGGGTCAATGTCCTGAGATGTCACCTTCACCTTGTAATACCTGTCATACCCTCGTCATTATACACATCTATGTCCTGACTTTTCACAAAAACGCGTACACACACACACACACACACACACGCACACACACTGTATAACTAACTCGGTATAAAGGAGGAAACGTGTGAAAGTAAATTATTGACAACAACAGCAATAATATCAGTGTTTGACAGCGAGTGAAAATGTCCTGCGTCTGAGACACTTTCACTCAAAACTGAGAATAAATTGAGGAGAGTATTATGTGTATTATATGTGATGTTTTATATCACACACATGGAATCCTTTCAGTGAAAATCACAAACGGAGACACATCGATCTTTCCACACAGACACATGGGTCTAATTAACAAATATCATTATAAACATTAATTAATTTTTATTTTCTTTAAATGTTTTAGTTTTGTTGTATTTTTTAGTTAAAATAAATAAAAACAAATGTAAAAGTTTATAATCAAAGTGAAAATATCTCTATAGCGCCACCGGTCAGTGTTAATACTGGTTTATCAGGATTATGATGTACAGTGCTCAGAGTCTACAGTGTAATATATGAATGTTTACAGGTGATTCATGCCTCGTTTCATTCAGATGTTTTACTCTGAAGTGTGTTTAGGATTTTTCATCAAGATCCTTTCTGCTCACTGCTATTACTGCTGGTGTTTTTAAGGAACTGTTTTTAATGCAGTTGTTAATCCACATTAATTAAAGGCAGTGCAACAGCACTATACTGTCAGGATGAATAAATATTCTGTGTGTGTGTGTGTGTGTCAGACGCTGGTGAAAGTGGTCGAGGGCTGGAAGAGACACGATCAGGAGCGAAGCGAGGAGATGAAACACCTGCAGGAGGAGAAGGAGACGGCAGAGAGAACACGCAACACACACAAACAGGTACACACACACACACACACACACACACACACACACACACACACACACACAAACAAACAGGTACACACACACACACACACACACACAAACAAACAGGTACACACACACACACATACACAAATTAAGTAAAGGATTTTCAGCACAGCACAGGGGGTTAAGTGTGTGTGTGTGTGTGTGTGTGTGTGTCTTAGGCTCTTTCTCGTGTTGAGAAGAATCTCTCTCAGGTAGAAGAAAAACTAAACCAGGAGCAGAAACACAAGCAGGAGCTGCAGAAGACCAACAAACACCTGGTAACTCTCTCTCTCTCTCTCTCTCTCTCTCTCTCTCTCTCGCACACACACACACACACACACACACACACACGCTCTCTCTCTCTCTCACACAGTGTTCATCCTCCATGATGATGATGATGATGATGGTGATGATGATGGTGATTGTGTTCAGGAGCAGGAGGCGCGTGAGCTGCGTCTGCGTGTGGAGGAGCTCCAGCAGGAGGAGCAGAAGCTGCGCAGAGACGCAGACAGACTCCGAGAGCAGCTGCACAAGCTCCAGACGGAGTCACATGACACACAGACACACACACAGCAGCTCCAGAAGCAGCTCACACACGCCACGCAGCAGCTGCACACACACACGGTGAGACGCACGGCACACGCATCCTCGGTCACATGACCCTCAGAGCCGCCGCAGCTGACCGCACCTGTGCTGCTGTTTCAGGAGCAGGTGAAACAGGAAGTGGCTGCACGTGAAGAGGCCGAGAGCAGGACGCGGCAGATACAGGAAGAGCTGGAGCAGATCAGGAGAGAGAGAGATGCACTGAGAGTGGACCGAGCGCTGGAGCAGGTCTCTCTCTCTCTCTCTCTCACACACACACTCACACACACACACACACACACACACACACACAGACAGACAGACACACACACTCTCATTCACTCTCTCTCTCACACACACACACACACACACACACACACACACACACACACACAACACTCCCACTGTGTTGGTGTGGATGCTAATATATTCATTGATGTAATTATCACTGTAGTTATTGGTACAGTTACCATTACAGTTACAGTTATCATTATTGTTACCATTACAGTTATTGTTACAATTATCGTTATAGTGAGTTAATGTTACAGTTCCCATCAGGGTTTGAAATTAACACCCACCAGTTTACTTTTCGTAAATTATATTCACTCATTAATTTCTTGGGCAAGTTCATTTAAGGGGTCACCAGATGCCCATTTTCCACGAGTTGATATGATTCTTTAGGGTCTTAATGAAAAGTCTATAACATACTTTGGTTAAAATTTCTCAGTGGTAGTGTAAAAACACCCCTTTTACCCTGTCAAAAACAGCTCTGTTCACAGCGAGCCGTTTTGGTGCATATACCTTTAAATGCTAATGAGCTTTGCTGACCCCGCCCCTCTCTTCCGTGGAGTGACAAACAGACTTTAAACTTCAGCTGTGAAACTGGCTAATTACCACATTATTAGCAAAGGAGATTTGGAAAGATTCATAAAAATACACCTGTACATAATTACCATTAAAGATATCGTTATAGTTACTGTTAAAGTTAGTTACTATCACAGTTATTGTCACAGTTACATTACAGTTATAGTTGCTGTTACAGTTATTGTTATATTTACTCTTGTAGTTACCATTATAGTTATTGTTACTATTACAGAAGGCAGAAGTCTCTAAACTCATCCTCTCTAATCATCCTACTACTTGTTCGCTTGATCCTATTCCATCTCATCTCCTTCAAGCCATTTCTCCTGCAGCTGTACCTGCACTTACTCACATCATTAACACATCCCTTCACACTGGAGTTTTTCCCTCAGCATTTAGACAGGCTCGTATAACCCCACTTCTTAAGAAACCCACTCTTAACCCAACTCTTTTAGGGAGCTACAGACCGGTTTCCCTTCTACCTTTCATTGCTAAAACACTTGAATGAGCTGTGTTCAACCAAGTGTGCCTTTCTCACACAGAACAACCTCCTCGACAGCAACCAGTCTGACTTCAGAAGTGGACATTCAACCGAAACTGCTTTGCTCTCAGTTGTTGAAGCCCTAAGCTTCCAAATCTTCATTACTTATCTTGCTGGATCTGTCCGCTGCTTTTAACACGTTTAACCACCAGATCCTCCTGTCCACCCTATTGGTAAAGGGCATCTCAGGAACCGCCCTCCAGTGGTTTGAGTCTCACCTCTCAGATAGGTCCTTCAAGGTATCTGGGGTGCCTCAGGGCTCAGTTCTTGGACCACTTCTCTTTTCTGTCTACATGGCATCACTTGGTTCTGTCATTCAGAAACATGACTTTTCATATCACTGCTATGCTGATGACACTCAGCTCTACCTCTCATTCCATCCTGATGAGCCGATGTTAGCTCCTCACATCTCAGCTTGTCTAACAGACATTTCTTGCTGGATGAAGGACCGTCACCTTTAACTCAACCTTGCCAAGACAGAACTGCTTTTAGTTCCATCAAACCCATCGTTTCATCACAATTTCACCCTCCAGTTAGACACATCAACCATAACTCCTTCAAAAACAGCCAGAAACCTTGGAGTTATGATTGATGATCAGCTGACTTTCTCAGAACACATTACTAATACTGCCCGGTCCTGCAGATTTACTTTATTCAACATCAAGAAGATCAGGCCCTTTCTTTCAGAGCATGCTTCACAACTCCTTGTTCAAGCTCTTGTTCTGTCCAGGCTGGACTATTGCAATGCTCTCTTGGCAGGTCTTCCAGCCACTTCTATCAAACCTTTACAATCCTAAATTCATTACTTCAGACGTATGTGCCTCTAGAAGCTTATGTTCTGCAAGTTGGCGTCGGTTTATTGTTCATCCCAAAGAGGCACAAAATCACTTTCACTGACTTTTGAATGAAATGTTCCTCCTGGTGGACTGACCTGCTCAACTCAATCCCAGCAGCTGAGTCCTGAGCCATCTTCAATAATCGGCTAAAAACACATCTCTTCCATCATTATTTGACCCTCGGTCACACTTTATATTAGGTGGCCTTAACTACGATGTACTTACATCAAAAAATAAGTACAATGTACTTATTGTGTTCATATTGTATTGCAAAACACTTCTGCTGCTATTGAGGAGGGATACGGGTAAGGTTAGGGACAGGTTTGGTGGTCTGGGTCGGTTTAAGGGTAGGTTTAAGGTGTAAAGGACGGGTCAACAGTGTAATTATAAATGTAATTACAGAAATTAATTACAGATGTAACTACACATAGGTATTTTTAAAAATATAAGTACAATGTAAAAACATGTATGTACTCAATAAGTGCATTGTACCACATTATTAATTTAAATGTAAGTACACAGTAGTTAAGGCCACCTGATATAAAGTGGGACCTGACCCTCTAACTCTAGCACTCTCTATTCTAATTCAATTTTATATATCTGTTGTCTTGTATCTATTAGTCTTCTTGTATTTATCTGATCCTCTAACACTAGCTTTTTATTTTTATTCTTCTACTTGTTTTCTTTCATAAAACAAAACAAAACAAAACTTTGCTACGTGTACTGCGTTATAAACTGAGACTTGTTATAGCACTTGCGTATCATTGCTCTTTTGTTGATTTTGATTGCTTCTACTGTCCTCAGTTGTAAGTTGCTTTGAATAAAAGCATCTGATAAATGACTAAATATAAATGTATTACAGTTATTGTTATAGTTACCATTGTAGTTAGTGTTATAGTTATAATTGTTGTAATTATCGCTGTAGTTGTTGGTGTGAATGCGTCTTTATGCTCGTGTGTTTGTTGCAGACACAGTTCGAGGTGCAGAAGTCTCAGATGGAGGCGGAGTTTCGTCTGTCGTTAGAACGGCAGATCAATGAGAGACTGACGGCCATACAGGAGGAGAACACAACACACAACACACAACTACGACAACAACACAGGTACACACACATCTGCTGTACACGCAGCTCACACACACTAAACAATGCTGCATTACTAATGTCAACGTGCTGTTTCTGTGATAGGCAACATCATCAGCTCAGTGTGTGTGTGTGTGTGTGTGTGTGTCGCAGGAAGCAGTTGCTGGGTCTGAGTGCGCGGCACGAGCGGGAGCTGGCGGCTCAGCTGGATCAGTTCAGAACACAGTTACAGGAGAAAGACGATAAACTGCAGCATCTCACACACAGCTACCAACACAAGTACGGCACCGTGTGTGTGTGTGTGTGTGTGTGTGTGTGTGTGTGTTATGATAATGTGTATGATCTCTTATATGTGTGTGTGTGTGTAGACTGTCAGAGATGCAGGAAGAGCTGGTTTCCATGGCGGCGTCTAAAAGGAAGCTAGAGACGCAGAGGGAGGAGCTTGTGTCCCGCCTGCAGGGAATGATGCGCTCCCATTGGGCGGAGGCTTTGAGGCTGTTGACCAATCAGGAGCAGGTACAGCAGTCATTGAATAATAACCCTCATATTTCAGCCAGTCATTATAGTGCGTATAACACACTGGCGTGTGTGTGTGTGTGTGTGTGTGTGTGGGTGTGTAGATGGAGAGTTTTTATCACCCGTCCCTCAGTGGGAAGCGTCCAAAACATCCTCTTCTCCTCCTAAAAGCGACACGCATGCGTCAGTGATCAGTCTCTCTCTCACATGGTCAAATATTTGTTTTTGTAGGATATTTAATTCTGTCACAAGTTTTCAAATCATTTTTCTGTGGGTCATTTGATTGAAATATTTTGTTAGATACATAAATAATGTAAAGAGGTTTTTGAGAGTATTAAGAGTGATTTTTGTATATTGATGCACACTCTGAACATTTATACTGTATAACTCCGGT
This sequence comes from Acrossocheilus wenchowensis, assembly GCA_029620275.1. NCBI lineage: Eukaryota > Metazoa > Chordata > Actinopteri > Cypriniformes > Cyprinidae > Acrossocheilus > Acrossocheilus wenchowensis. Next base: position 704,401 of record CM056145.1, read on the forward strand.
CCATTTCACATGCTTTAATGTCTTTTGAATCCTTAAACTCAGCCCTATAATAGTTAGATGTTTGTTTGGTAACACTTTATTTTAAGGTGTCCTTGTTACACGTTACATGTACTTACTTATAATAACACTTAATTATGCATTACATGCAAGTAACCCTAAACCAAACCCTAATCCTAACAACCATATAGTAAGCACGTGTAGTTAATTAATATTACTCAGTACTTATGTATAATTACACTGTAACAAGGACACCTTAAAATAAAGTGTAACCGTTTGTTTTTGAAACCTGACAAATGGGAAGTAAAGCATTACACTGACCCTGTTTGATCAAGCAGCTCCGCAGGCCGTGGTTCTGCATCTGTCCAGAGAGAGAGCGAGGGATGAGATCAGAGGAGCTAGAGACAAGAGCGCAGAGAGAGACAAGCTCACACTCGGAGTTTGGACTGTTGAACTGCAGCGCTTCATTCTGTCCACTGGAGCCAGTGCTGGAGCACACGGATATGACAGGTACACACCACACACACCTCACTCACTCACTCACTCTCTCTCACACACACACACACACACACACTGCACTTGAACACACACACACACACACAC
>CM056145.1:712500-735000 GCA_029620275.1 Acrossocheilus wenchowensis
CTCTATATATATATATACACGTACATAAAGGAAAGAAAAATCTACATCTAATATCTACACACACACACACACACATATATATAGAGGAAAAGAAAAACAATTCTTCTATGACTTGAGAAGATTTAGTCTTGCAGTTTGATTCTGATTGACAATCTGAACACATCTGCAATTTTAACGTATATAATTAGAAAAACTTCAAATAAAGCAAGTAAAGCTATGTTGTGATCAGTGTGAGTGCTGTTCCTCTGCGGTGCTTGTGCTGTGTGTGTCCAGCAGGAGGCGCTGTAGAGCAGGCGGGAGTGACAGCGTCCGGCCCCGGGGCCCGGCCCCTCCGAGGGCCCGCCGCGCAGATAAACGGCTCAGAGCCTCCAGAGCAGGTGGGTCTCCTGAGAAACAGTCAGACACAGAGATTTATTATTGTGTTCAGTGATTTGTGTTGGATTATATAAATATGTTAAAAATCACACAGAATGAAACACTTATAATGTTAAACGAATGTGTTAACAGCACTTGCTGTACATTTCATTTAATGCTGGAAAATGCGTGGATAAAATATCTTGTTTTTGTGTATATTGAGCTCTAATTATAATATTTACATTCATGCATTCAGCAGAGGACTTGCGGTGCATTCAGGCTATACGTGTTTTATCAGTATATGTGTTTCCCCGGGAATTGACCCCATGACCTTTCGCGCTGCTAACGCACAGGAACAAACTCAAGCACTTGATGAGCTGAATGACTCTGAGTATTCTACACTTATGGAGAAGTGTTATCATCCTAAAGCTGGTCTGTGCTTTTCAGCAAACATGATATAAAACCTTCTAAAAACTCAAGCATAATAATGATTTAAGTTCAATAAGCTTGAATGAAGCTGAGTATTAACCTTACATTCTAGTCATGTAGAAGTTTAGTGTGTCTAACTAATATCTCTTCTGTACATTAAAAATAACTATAAATACTCACTGTGTATGTTTACTCAAAGAAACTTGACTGAAGAGAACGCTAATCAAACGTAACTTTTACAACAAAATCATTTAAAATGTGAAAAATATAAAAGTTCTTGCGGTTGACTTAAATTTTTTTATTCCTTTTTCTACTTTCAATAGTTCAATGAACCTTTAAAATAGAGTTTGACTAGATGGAAGTTGGATTTTTTTTTTTATTTTTTTACTGTTTTTAATTACTTGTAATACTTTTCTAAATATGATCAAATTATTTTTTTTATATCACTGTGATGTTATTTGTATCGGACGTGACGATGTCACACTCACGTGTCGTGCCACACAGGTAGCGTATGCAGATTTGAGCTCCTCCCCAAACGCAGCTCACTGCAGGGAAAAGCTCCGCCCCTTTGGGGAGGTCCTGGAAGGCGACGCCCAGATAGCAGTCCTCCACCACGTATCCCAGCGTCCCTGCGTCTGCGTCCACCACCACTAACACACGATCTGGAACACTGAAGACGCCCCTGGCTCCGCCCCCAGGGTACCGCCTCCCCGCCTTCCCATCATGCCAGAGCTGATTGGTCGAGAGCTCCCAGCCCCAGGAACACGAGTCTCCGCCTATTAACGCCATGTAGCCCGAGGCCTGAAGGGTGCATTTGTGTGTGGACACACCCAGTAGGGCGTGGCTTCCTCTCTGTTGCTCCTCCCACAGCACCTCCCATATATGGAGCCCCGTCGCCGTGCCGACCGCGCCACGGACCGCATCGCTGCTCTGCTCCACACGGGCACGAGAGACACGCCCACCCGACGGACACACCTTCAGATTGGGCGACAGGTGGGTGGGGCTCCACTGCGACCGCGGGTTTCCAGGGGCGACGGGGGGCGTGTCTAAAAGCACCGCCAGGCGAATGGGCGGGGCTACAGAAAACGGACAGAATGCTGATCGGGATTTATGGTGTTTTTTAGGACCGCCGTCCTTCAGCAAGCAGCACAGTGTGAGACCCATCCAATCAGATCGCAGAATAACATCAACTTCCTGTTCAAGGACATTCATAGACAACAATAATTTAAAAGGATGACGCTAAGTTATAAGCTTATGCAACTTTACACAGTTACTTACTATATTATTATTTACTATTACTCCAGTAGGTCTGAAATATGTATTGTACGTTTGAACTGAACACACTACACACACATGATGAGACCATGATGCACCGCTGTCACAGTCTTCCTTTAACGGACGTTAATATACGACAATACTGCAAAAAACCGTTTACTGCCACGCTGTTATATTCCTGTATGTATTTATTGTCCAAGGCTTGTTTTTTATGATTATGCCTTTATTGTTTTTATATACAGTACTGAAACCATATTTTTTTATTTTGTTTCTGTTGCCCTGTCTCATTTTGTGTTGATTGTAAAATAGACATAACTAACTAAATAAATAAAAATAAAAAATAAACAAAGCTTAATTTAGAACCTCGTGATATTTTACCTTGTTTTCAAAACCATATTTATTCAGCTCTTTCATTTTAATGGCAGATAAAAGCACGTAAAGTAAAAGTACTGTACCTGAAGATGGGAGTGTGATACACATGATCATTTTACAAGAACGGTTTCAAACAGCACTTAATGGCTTTTACATCTCTACTCTTCATGATATAGAACACTACTAATGGCATAATCTGATGAATTAGCCCTGTGTATAATAAGGAATAATAATTAGCATAATTTACAGTTGTTCTGATACCTTTATCTCCTTTCAGTGCGTACAGTATCTAAAACATATCAAAAATACGGTTTCAGTACTGTATATAAAAACAGTAAAGGCATAATCATAAAAAACAAGCCTTCTGCATTACAGGGAATAATATTTAGATATTTTACAGTTGGTTAGATACCTTCAAATCAAATGGTGTTGTAGATTAATGGATTTGTATTATTGCATACATTAAAAGTTGTAAAATTATTATAAAACACACAAAATGCTAATTCCAAAAACAGAGTCTTGTGCAATAATAGGGATGTTTTTCTGAACATTTTAATATTGTTTTTATAGTATAATGTAATGTAGTTAAATTATTTAATTCATTTATATGGTTAATTTTTATTAATTTTCATTTTTCTTTTTTAAATTAAGCCTTGTGCAACGTAAAGGACATATATTTCTGTCTGATTTAGTTACGGCTCGAAACATAACAGGCGTTAAGAGCTTAACTGAAATGAACCGATAACTTTACCGCCGTCTTGAACGGGATGCACACTTTTTAAACCGATGCATCGCATCGTTAACGTTTTTTTGCCGATGCACCGAGCGAATCCCTCACAGATGTATCTGCAGCAATACACAACAATACACTGTATGGGTCAAAATTATACATTTCTCTTTCATGCCAAAAATCATTAGGATATTAAGATCATGTTCCATGAAGATATTTGTACATTTTCTACCGTAAATATATCAAAACTTCATTTTTGATTAGTAATATGCATTGCTAAGAACTTCATTTGAACAACTTTAAAGGTGATTTTCTCAATATTTAGATTTTTTTTGCACCCTCAGATTCCAGATTTTCAGATAGTTGTAACTCAGACAAATATTGTCCAACAAACCATACATCAATGGAATCTCAATTAAATCTCAATTTTAAAAAAATCGACCCTTATGACTGGTAATAAATGTCCTTTGTTTGTTTGTGTATGTCATGTTAGACACATCGAATATTAAACAGTGGTTTAGTTATTGGTATAATTGGTTTGGTTATAATACAAATACTTCATAAATAATAATCTATAATATATAGATTTATACTTAATAATAGTTATACTTAATAAATCTATAACAAATTCTTACCAAATCTATAATGTTATTAATATTTCTTTAGTGTACTTTACCTGCTCTTGAAACTTGCAATAAAGCATAAAAAGACGGACTGAAGCGTTTCTTCGTGAGGTGCTCTTACCGTGAGTGCGCGCGCCGACTCCGCTCCGTTCATCCCGCATTTAAACGTCACTTATCTCCCGTGCGCGCTCCCGCGACGTCAGCGCCGGCCGTCATGTCAAGGCCAACACCGAGAGTGACGTCTGTGCGTCCCCGATGACGTATTTCACGCTGTTTCTAAACAGTTTCAATATACTGTATACGTGTGTGTGTGTCTGTGTGTGTGTGTTCTGTTATGTTGCTGATGTCTGTTATATGATATTGAGGGGTGGTTACTTTTACCATGCAACCATCATTTCGTGTATGGAATACTATATATGTGACCCTGGAGTACAAAACCAGTCATAAGAGTCAATTTTTTCGAAATTGAGATTTCTACATCATCTGAAAGCTGAATAAATAATCTTTCCATTGATGTATGGTTTGTTGGACAATATTTGTCTGAGATGCAACTATCTGAAAATCTGGAATCTGAGGGAGCAAAAAAATATAAATACTGAGAAAATCTCCTTTAAAGTTGTTCAAATGAAGTTCTTAGCAATGCATATTACTAATCAAAAATGAAGTTTTGATATATTTACGGTAGGAAATTTACAAAATATCTTCATGGAACATGATCTTAATATCCTAATGATTTTTGGCATAAAAGAGAAATGTATAATTGTGACCCATACAGTGTATTGTTGTCTATTGCTGCAGATACAGCTGTGCTGCTGATGACTGCTGCTGTGCTGCAGGGACACATATGTTAAAGTTACCATTTGATGCAGTTCATAGTGTTTTAACAGCTTAAATACAGTGAGATTTTAAAATATATCAGTGCCTTTGTTTTGTCTCAAGATGCACACAGTAATGATTTTTTTTTCTAAGGCATGTTAATAAAAATGACTTAAATGTCCTAATTGAACCATGGCCTGATCCTGGCTCAGTCTAAAGCTAAGCCCTGTCTGTGAAACCAGGCCATACTGTTTTAAAATACATTTTTAATTTTAAGTTTGAAACAAAATAAAATAAAATGAATAAATAAATATACAAACGTATATAAGAATTCTTGTTTTCTGTTAATGTTTTGCACATGAATGAAGCTTCCTGTACTCATGAAGATATTTCTCAGTTTATTGGGCTTCTGACAGAGACCACGACACGCTGAGTTACTGTAAATACTGTACGCAGATCAGTGATGTGTAGTTTGTACAGAAACATAATTCAGCCGTTCAGCATGAAGCATGTCATATGATTTTGAGAGAAAGAGACACTGTGTATATGTGTTTAAGGTGTGTGTGTTTGAGGTGTGTGTGTGTGTGTGTGTGTGTGTGTGTGTGTGTGTTTGAGGGGTGTGTTGTGTGTGTGTGTGTGTGTGTGTGTGTGTGTGTGTGTGTGTGTGTGTGTGTGTGCGCTTAGGGGCATTTTCTCTCCACGCTCTGTTTTCCTCCCTCATCATACTCCTGCTTTGAGATCCACATCTGCTGGAAGGTTCCCTGAGGACAAACACATCAGGTCAGTTATATATTTACTATAATATAATAGTTTTGTGATGCAGTATGTGTTTAAACAGCTGCTGTATTTCTCACCAGTGACGCCAGGATTGATCCTCCGATCCAGGAGCTGAATCTCCTCTCGATGGAGCTGTTGCTGGCGATCAGCTTCAGTCTCATGCTCTGAAACACAGACAGCAGGAGACTGAGATCAGATGGAGTTTAGACAGAGATTAGAGAACAGACTGAGATCAGACAGAGATCAGATTGAGATCAGACAGAGATCAGATGGAGTTTAGACAGATTAGACTGAGAACAGAAAGAGATCAGATTGAGATTAAATAGAAATCAGACAGAGATTGGAAGGAGATCAGATGGAGTTTAGACAGAGATGAGACTGAGATCAGACAGGGATCAGATTGAGATCAGATACTAATCAGACAGAGATTGGAAGGAGTTTAGACAGGGATCAGATTGAGATCAGATAGAAATCAGACAGAGATTGGAAGGAGATCAGATGGAGTTTAGACAGAGATGAGACTGAGATCAGACAGGGATCAGATTGAGATCAGATAGAAATCAGACAGAGATTGGAAGGAGTTTAGACAGGGATCAGATTGAGATCAGATAGAAATCAGACAGAGATTGGAAGGAGATCAGATGGAGTTTAGACAGAGATGAGACTGAGATCAGACAGGGATCAGATTGAGATCAGATAGAAATCAGACAGAGATTGGAAGGAGTTTAAACAGGGATCAGATTGAGATCACACAGAGATCAGATGGAGTTTAGACAGATTAGACTGAGAACAGAAAGAGATCAGATTGAGATTAAATAGAAATCAGACAGAGATTGGAAGGAGATCAGATGGAGTTTAGACAGATTAGACTGAGAACAGAAAGAGATCAGATTGAGATCAGATAGAAATCAGACAGAGATTGGAAGGAGTTTAAACAGGGATCAGATTGAGATCACACAGAGATTGGAAGAAGATCAGACTGAAATCAGATTGAGATCAGACAGAGATCAGGACTCACCGGCGGTGCTTTCTGAGACAGTTCTCTGTTGAGTCTCTCCGTGAAGCCCTGCAGGAGCGTGTTTCCTCCCGTCACGATCACGCTGCCATACAGACCCTCAACACACACACACACACACACACACACACACACACATATGACACACTCGTAGAGAGAGCAGAACATCAGTGATCCTGATGCTTCAGTGCTCTGCATGTTGACATTCTGTACACAGCGTGGCTAACAGAAGCATTTTCTCTCTTACCGGCCGGATGTCGATGTCACACATGCCGATGCTGGTAGTGACCACATGTCCAACGCCCAGCATGGTGTTACCGGACAGACCCTGAGAAGATGAGATCATTAAAATTATATGGCAGTATATTCAAATAATTAACATAATTATAGATAATTAAATTCCATAATTCCAGAAATGTTTTTACACTATTATTACCAATGAATTTCCATGACTTATCTAATTGTTTGTGATTACAGGGCTATTTTATTTTTTTCTTACCCACAAACAGCACTTTGTACTCTATAAATAGTTTTGTAGCTTCATATAAGTTAAAAATCATTACTTGTTCAAAAGATTTGTATTGATTTCCAATAATTTTTAGGAATTTATTCATTTACATGACTTTTAAAAAAATGTTATTCATTTTCTTGACTTTCATTATTTTATTAGTTTCCATAACTTCACGACTTAAATTTGATCAATTTCCATAACTTTTCAAGATTTTATTAATTTACATAACGTTTCAAGAATTTAGGTGTTTCCATAACTTTTCCAGACTATATTCATTTCCATAACGTCTGTAGGTTTGATTAATTTCCATGATTGTGGGAATCCTAATTAAATGAAATGACATTTGTTCAGGGAATTAACTCAAATAAAGTATGCCTTGATTTTCAGCTTGTTTTAATGCTTGCTTTTTCTCATTTGAGCTCATCTCCTGGCCCCGGGGTCCTGATTGAGAAGCACTGATCTGGATGGACTGAAGTAGATCTGATCTAGCCTTCACCTTCACATTGGACGGATCGAACAGGCCCTCGGGGATCCGTAACCTCTCGGCTCCGTAATCTGTGCTGTAACCGCTCGGCATCTCATAGTGCACCGTCGGCATCTGAGCAGCAACCCTGAACCCACACAAACACTAGATCAGACACATGAGTGAGTGAGTGAGTGTGTGTGTGTGTGTGTGTGTGTGTGTGTTATTAAGCCTCTCGTAAAATAAAAAAACACACAACTTGACCCCAACAAATTAATTAATTACAGACCTCAGATCTCGAATCTCTCTTTTCTGTCAAAGACACTAGAAAAGGTAGTATATTCCTTCTTATAGAAAAATGGTATCTGTGAGGAATTCCAGTCAGGATTTAGGTCGTTTCATAGTACTGAGACTGCTCTCATTAGAGTTACAAATGACCTGCTTCTATCATCTGATCGTGGTTGTATCTCTTTATTAGTTCTACTGGATCTTAGCGCTGCGTTCGACACTATCGACCACAACATTCTTTTGAATAGACTACAAAACTTTGTTGGCATTAGTGGAAGTGCCTTAGCATGGTTCAAATCATACTTATCTGACCGCCATCAGTTCGTAGCAGTGAATGAAGAGGTATCATATCGATCACAAGTGCAGTATGGAGTACCTCAAGGCTCAGTACTAGGGCCATTACTTTTCACGCTTTACATGTTACCCTTGGGAGATATTATCAGGAGACATGGTGTTAGCTTCCACTGTTATGCTGATGATACTCAGCTCTATATTTCTTTGCGGCCCGGTGAAACATACCAAATTGAGAAACTAACGGAATGCATAGTCGATATAAAAAACTGGATGACGAGTAATTTTTTACTGCTAAATTCTGAAAAAACAGAGGTGTTAATTATCAGACCTAAAAACCCCACATGTAATAACCTAGAACATTATCTAACACTTGATGGCTGCTCTGTCAATTCTTCTTCATCAGTCAGGAACCTAGGTGTGCTGTTCGATAGCAATCTTTCATTTGAAAGCCATGTTTCTAGCATCTGTAAAACTGCGTTTTTTTCATCTCAAAAACATATCTAAATTGCGACCTATGCTCTCAACGTCAAATGCAGAAATGTTAGTTCATGCGTTTATGATCTCAAGGTTAGACTATTGTAATGCTTTATTGGGTGGTTGTTCTGCACGCTTGATCAGCAAACTACAGTTGGTCCAAAATGCAGCAGCTAGAGTCCTTACTAGAACCAGGAAATATGACCATATTAGCCCGGTTCTGTCAACACTGCACTGGCTCCCTATCAAACATCGGATAGATTTTAAAATCTTGTTAATTACTTATAAAGCCCTGAATGGTTTAGCTCCTCAGTACTTGAGCGAGCTCTTATCGCATTATAGTCCTCCACGTCCGCTGCGTTCTCAAAACTCTGGCCGTTTGATAATACCTAGAATATCAAAATCGACTGCTGGCGGCAGATCCTTTTCCTATTTAGCACCCAAACTCTGGAACAATCTACCTAACACTGTTCGGGAGGCAGACACACTCTGTCAGTTTAAATCTAGATTAAAGACCCATCTCTTTATCCTGGCGTACACATAACACACTAATACGCTTCTATTATTCAAATCCGTTAAAGGATTGTTAGGCTGCATTAATTAGATCAACCGGAACCGGGAACACTCCCCATAACACACGGTGTACTCGTTACATCGTAAGAGAATGGCATCTACGCTAATATTAATCTGTTTCTTTCTTATTCCGTGGTCTCTGTAGCCACCCGATCCAGACTGTATCCAGATCAGATGGTGGATCAGCACCTAGAGACGACCTCTACAGCCCTGAATGCCGTCTCCTAGACAGCCATCGGGACAAGACAACAGGAACCAGATGAGTCCTCTGCACAATCTGACTTTGTTGCAGCCTAGAATTAAACTGCTGGTCTCGTCGGGCCAAAGGAGAACGGAACACTATTTTGACACACTATTTCCCTTCTTTAATGCTGTAAAGCTGCTTTGACACAATCTGCATTGTAAAAAGCGCTTTATAAATAACGGTGACTTTACTTGACTTGTGTGTGTTCCACTCACTGTTCATCATACGGAGAGTCAGACACCTGCAGCACAGACGCCTGGAAATCCTGAATCACCTCCTGTAAGAGCGACAGTCAGCGATCACGTGACACTCGCGTCACACACACGTGTGTTTCACATGTTCTTCCAGACTCTTACGTTGCACATGTATGTGTGCCAGGACTTGGTGACGGGAGGGAGTTTGTCCTTCTTGGTCCAGAGCGGCGGAGCTCCTTCCCTCACGGGCTCCTGACAGACACACACACACAAGCACACACACACACACACACACACACACACGCACGCACACACGCACACACACACACACAGACAGACTGAGAGACTGAACACCTCACACACGGAGGAGAATCACGGGAGACAAGCTACCTTAGATGCGATCATGTACGGAGGAACTGTGTCGATGTTCATCTCCTGAAACAGCTCTCGACACTGCATGCTGATGAAATCACCGGCCAGAGGAGACTTGACGATCCCTGAACACAAGAACACACACATCTGCACTACTGCTGGTCTGCGTGCTAGAAACACACACACACTGATGATAAACCCATACTGTGATTGCTCTGTAAACTGCAATCAATAACCCTAATCAATCAGCTGCTGGAAAGAGTCAGCAGCTGATTGATTAGGTGTGTGTGTGTGTGGTGTGTGTGTGTGTGTGTGTGTGTGTGTGTGTGTGTTTTTCTTTAGCAAAGTGAGCACTATTCATTCATTGTAGTTCTTGAAAAGGGATTTTTTAAAAACAAAATATCTCCCTTTGGAGTGGACTTTGAGATTTGTAACTTTGTAGATCGTTTTATGCCCAAACTTACACACTACACACTGACTAACATTCAAAAAGTGAAAAAGAATAATAGGACCCCTTTAAGAAAACGTTATTTCTGAAGGTTTTCTTTTCTTTCTTTTTTTTAAAGTGTGAATGTTAAAGAAACATTCCATTTTATCATTGCAAACATTATGGGGTTGCTTTTGAATGTAACGTTCTCTAAATGTTCTGAAACAGATAGTAACATTCAAAAAACATGATAAACGAAAAACTAAACCATTTCAGAAATAAAACTCAATACTCTAATTGTAATGTATAATATATTTTATGTTTAATAACACATTTGTGTAACAAAAATGGAAGAGTAGTTAAAAAATCATAAATCATCATAAATCAAAAATCATAGTCAAGATCATTTATAGTCCTTAGATGATGACCATGTCACTAACTAATGCATAGTCTCCTATTTACCTTGCTGCAGGACGTACCCATCATGCACTGGGATGGCAGTGGTGTGCGTGGCTCCGCTGTCCAGCACGAGGCCCGTGGCTCGGCCGTTAGCAAAGCTGCAGTCGATCAGGTTAAGGTGACGTACAAACATCATGACATCATCCCTGTCTTTAACACACGAGGGAACTCAGCCTCTCTGGATTCTGATTGGCTGATGTTCCCTAGTGGCGCTTTCTAATTGGATACGCTGTGAGCACTGCGGTCTTGCACAGGAAGAAGGCGGGGATGTTGTAATGCTCGAATATGAGTTCTGTTAGCTTTTCTCTCTTCGCTCGTGAGTTCCACTGTCAGGAGAGAAACATTGTAACATCACTTCACCCTCATGACGTCCGAGATCAGGATGAGTTTGTTTCTTCATCAGGTTTGTAGAAGTGTGTTTCTGCATCAGTGTCTCAGCAATGGATGCTCTGCAGTGAATGGGTGCCGTCAGAATGAGAGTCTGATAAAAACATCACAATAATCCACAGCACTCCAGTCCTTCAGTTAACATCTGGAGAAGACAAAAGCTGAAACACATCCAGCATTAAGACGAGTCTATAATCCATAATAACTCTTCCTCAGTGAAAAAGTGTTCTGGTCTGAATCAGGAGAGAAATCTGCAGATCAAGCAGCGTTTACAAGGCAGAACAGTCCAAAACAGCTCTAAACAAATATGTGGCTGGATTTTGATGCAAGAGACAACAGCAGATGCACTTTTCACTGGAGGAAGAGTTATTATGGATTATAGCCTCGTCTTAATGCTGGATGTGTTTCAGCTTTTGTCTTCTCCAGATGTTAACTGATGGACTGGAGTGCTGTGGATTATTGTGATGTTTTTATCAGCTGTTTGGACTCTCATTCTGACGGCACCCATTCACTGCAGAGCATCCACTGCTGAGACACTGATGCAGAGACACATTTCTACAAACCTGATGAAGAAACACACTCATCCTGATCTTGGATTCCTCTAAGACTGTTGATGTACTCACAGGAGCTTCAGACATCAGAACAGGGTGTAAACTGGGCTCAGATTTAATGTGTTTGCTGTAGATGTGGTCGATTATGGCTTGAAATGCGTTCCAATCCTCAACTAAAAGAGATCAATTGAGAACACAATAGAAACAGACATTCTGCAGAATACACTCTTGCATTTGATATTAAGTCCTGTGTGTGTGTGTGTGTGTGTGTCGTACTCATGCCATTCTTCAGTGGAGAGATGAGTTCTACACCCGCCCGCGGCACATGCAGGGCTGTGGTGTCTATGTAATAACTCCGCCCAGTGTTGCTCTCTTGCTCCGCCCCCATGTCAGCTGGCCCCTCCTCCTCAGCGTTCACTCCTATAGTGGTGGGGAAATCTGCCTACCCAGCAAACAGAAACGTAACCAATGATAATCATGTGACGTTCAGTACAGTCAGACTCTAAGAACTTCAGGACGATTCTCAAAGCTTTGGGTTTATGGGTCGATCGTGTTTATTTATACAACACAAATTGTTTCAAAGCAGCCTTACAGTAATAAGTCCTCTGCACAATCTGACTTTGTTGCAACCTAGAATTAAACTGCTGGTTTCGTCTGGCCAAAGGAGAACAGCACACTATTTCCCTTTTTAATACTGTAAAGCTGCTTTGACACAATCTGCATTGTAAAAAGAACTATATACATAATGGTGACTTGAATTAATAAACAGGAAAAGAACAGTGTACATGTTGCAAAATTGATCAGTTATGAAACTAATTCAATTTCAGCTGTAAAGCAGCTCTACAGGAGATAGCAGAGTCATTATTCAGATCAACTCAGATCAAGTTTTGTTCTCATCTGATTTAAATTTATAGTTAAATTGATAATATTACTGAATATAAGTTTGATGGATGATGATGAATGGAAATATGGATAAAAGGAGGATGGATGGATGGACGGATGATAGATAGATAGATAGATAGATAGATAGATAGATAGATAGATAGATAGATAGATAGATAGATAGATAGATAGATAGATGGATGGATGGTGGATGATGGATGGATTGATGATGGATAGATGGGTGGATGGATGGGTGGAAGATGGACAGTGTTGGGAAGGTTACTTTGAAAATGTAATAGGTTACAGATTAAGTTACCCTACTTAAAATGTAATAATTTGTGTAACTTTTCAATTACTTTATTAAAGTAATGTAACTGATTACATTTGATTACTTTTTGAAATTTCAATGTTTTCAAAATCCTTCTTCACTTGAATGAAGATTGTAATATATTAATTTTAAAGGAGACATTGGGTGCAAAATATCTTCATTTGCATATAAATGTGTCTTAGTAGTGCGTAGACACAAGCACCCTACAAATCCTTTTTTTAATCCCCCAAAAACCTAAGTAGTTATCAAGCCAATATGATGTCATATTGCTCAGGCCCCTCCCACAGCCTCTTATGTACTGTCCCATATTAGCATATTTCCACCCTCAGCCAGTTGTACGAAGTCTGTCATTTTCTCCACGCTTGAGCAGCTGTAGCGACAACAATGTCTTGTAAGCAATGCAGGTGTTTTGTTGTTAGATGTAGAAGAATATAAGAGTCCTAATTTTCTCCAGACATCAGAGTCACTGAGGACGCAGTGAATTCATTTTTGATTTTGATGGTAATGCTCCAACGAATACTCCTAAATTCGTTTATGTCTGCGCAAATCATTTTCTCCTTTGCTTTCTGAATGAGGGACAATTCAAGGCAAGTTTTGATAAAAAGTTAAAACTCAAGGATGGATCACAGTACCCATTGTTCATGATCCGCCAGAAGTAATAAGACCACTGGTACCATCTCAAAAAGACCCTAAAGAATCATACCAACATGTGGAAAATGGGCATCCGATGTCCCCTTTGAAGCACAGCCACCACAAAATCAGGCTTACTTTGAGATCATTCTGAGGTTAAATACATATTTAAAATCATAATAGTTTAATAGCTATGATACTGTTTTTGAAATCAAATCTTTGCATAGCTATGACAGGAAACACTGGAATCTAACAATGCCTTTAAAACAACAGTTAATCTTAAAAAATAAAGCATTTACATAAACCCATATAGGAAATAAAAGAGTTATCAAATAAGCATATTATAAACTCCTGAAACATTGGTGTTTCATATTTTAGAGCACTCACTGCAATTTATGAAATAAATCAATTAAATCTGTATGTGGGAGTGTGTGTGAAAAAATAAATAAATAAATCAGATGTAACCCTCTTTGTAATCCTTAACATTTTCATAAGTAACTGTAATTTAATTACATATTTTTTCTCAGTAACTGTAACAGATTACAGTTACTTTTATTTTGTAATTAAATTACGTAATTCCGTTACATGTAACTAGTTACTCCCCAACACTGATGATGTATGGGTGGATGATGGATGGATGTATGGATATATGGGTGGATGATGGATGGATGGTGGATGGGTGGATGATGGATGGATGATGGTTGGATGTATGGGTGGATGATGGATGGATGATGGTTGGATGTATGGGTGGATGATGGATGGGTGAATGATGGATGGCTGTATGGGTGGATGATGGGTGGATGTATGGGTGGATGGTGGATTATTGATGGATGTATGGGTGGATGATGGATGGATGTATGGGTGGATAATGTATGAATGTATGGATGGATGATGGATGGGTGGATGGATGACGGATGGATGTATGGGTGGATGATGGATTGGTGGATGACGGATGGATGTATGGGTGGATGACGGATGGATGTATGGGTGGATGATTGATGGATGTATGGGTGGATAATGTATGAATGTATGGATGGATGATGGATGGGTGGATGGATGACGGATGGATGTATGGGTGGATGACGGATGGATGTATGGGTGGATGATGGATGGATGTATGGGTGGATAATGTATGAATGTATGGATGGATGATGGATGGGTGGATGGATGACGGATGGATGTATGGGTGGATGATGGATTGGTGGATGACGGATGGATGTATGGGTGGATGACGGATGGATGTATGGGTGGATGATTGATGGATGTATGGGTGGATGATGGATTGGTGGATGACGGATGGATGTATGGGTGGATGATGGATGGTGGATGACGGATGGATGTATGGGTGGATGATTGATGGATGTATGGGTGGATGATGGATTGGTGGATGACGGATGGATGTATGGGTGGATGATGGATGGTGGATGACGGATGGATGTATGGGTGGATGATTGATGGATGTATGGGTGGATGATGTATGAATGTATGGATGGATGGTGGATGACGGATGGATGTATGGGTGGATGATGGATGGGTGAAAGATGGATGGCTGTATGGGTGGATGATGGGTGGATGTATGGGTGGATGGTGGATTATTCATGGATGTATGGGTGGATGATGGATGGATGTATGGGTGGATGATATATGAATGTATGGATGGATGATGGATGGGTGGATAGATGGATGGATTGGTGGATGACGGATGGATGTATGGGTGGATGATGGATGGTGGATGACGGATGGATGTATGGGTGGATGATTGATGGATGTATGGGTGGATGATGTATGAATGTATGGATGGATGATGGATGGATGTATGGGTGGATGGTGGATGTATGGATGGGTGGATGACGGGTGGATGTATGGGTGGATGATGGATGGGTGGCTACCTTTGGACAGTCCTCTCCTGCATATCCTGCTCTGGTGGAGAAGGAGCCGATGTCAAACACCAAAGCACCCACTTCATCTGAGACACAGAGAGATTATGATTATTATGCCAGTCTGATCAATATTAATGTACACTCAGTTTATTAGTAAATCTCTGTTCACACACACATTGTTTGAAAGTAGCTTTACATAAACACATGAAGTGAATGTCTATGAATTCTGAATGCCTGTCACATGATGAATTCAGAGCTGCTGATTGGATCGTTTACATTTGCTGTTAGTGTCTGTGGCTTTCTGTGAGTTTATGAATGTGAGGAATTTTGATATACGACAGATAAAGTATGTGCTCATATTAATCATGAAAAAACAAATTACTATCAGCTGATGTGTGTCAAATAAATAAATGACAGATTTTGGTCATATCGCCCTCATGCAGACTAGAGAGGAAACTGATACAGTGCCCTCCACTAATATTGGCACCCTTGATAAATATGAGCAAAGGCGGCTGTGAAAATAAATCTGCATTGTTTATCCTTTTGATCTTTCATTAAAAAAATTCTAACCTTTCACTGAAGTAAAACAATTGAAAGTGGGGGAAAATCTCATTGTGAAATAAATGCTTAAGAGAATTTGGCCTTTGTGTTCCTCATATTTATAATCCTGTGGAACAGAAGTCATGGCTGGATGATTTCATGCTCCTAGTCACCCTGGAGTGCTAAAAATGTAAAAATGAATGGGAATATACTTCAGAGATATTTTACTCCTAAGAATTTCTAGGGGTGCCAGTAATTGTGGCCAACATGCATTGAAGAAAAAACATTTACTTCACAATGAGATTTTCTCCCCACCTTCAACTGTTTTACTTTAATGAAAGGTTAGAATTTTTGTGATTTTTTTTTAATGAAAGATGCAGATTTATTTTCACAGCCGCCTTTGCTCATATTTACCAAGGTCAAGGTCAAGGTCATTTTATTTATATAGCACCTTTAAACAACATTAATGCTGAGCAAGGTGCTTCACAGTAACACAATGCAATGATAAAAAATACAAAGTTTAAAAATTAAATCAACAACTTAACCCATAAAGCCGAATAAAAATCAGGAATAAGAATTTAACTCACTAAGACCAACATATCCAACAATTATAAATAAGCCTGAGAAAAGAGAAACGTTTTCAGGTCTGAGGTGTAGGCTAGAGCCAGACCATGCAAGGCTTTAAATACGAAAGTTAAAACCTTGTACTCATATCTAAATTTAACTGGTAGCCAATGTAAATGTGCTAAAATAGGAGTGATATGCTCCCTCTTTTTCTTCCCCATTAAGAAGTGGGCTGCAGCGTTTTGAACCAGTTGCAAGTGTGAAAGGGAAAACTAGTTGACACCAGCATATAAAGCATTACAATAATCAAGCCTTGTTGAAATGAAGGCATGAATAACTGTCTCTCGATCACTAAAAGATAGAAGAGATTTCAGTTTATGTAAACCCTCTCATTTCTCAGAAAATTTTCACCCATCCAGCTTTTGATGTTGTTTACACAGGCAAGCAAATCGGATAAGGACTTTGACCCAGGTTTAATTGACATGTACAACTGGGTATCTTCCCAGTGATATGGGACCTTGTGAACTCAAAAATGTAACCAAGAGGGAGCATATATAAAGCAAACAAAATCGGGTCCAAGATGGAGCCCTGCGGCACCTCACCAGTAACAGAGGCAGGTGATGAATGAGAGGTGTGATGAGAGAAACTCCAGTACCAAAACTGCACAATTTCCAGAATCCACAAATAATAACAAGTCGTTAACCGCTCTTAACAAGGCCGATTCTGTACTATGCTTAGATCTAAAACCAGACTGAAAAAGATCCAGTATATTATTCTCAATTAAGTAAGGTGATAACTGATTTAAAACAGCTTTCTCCAATACTTTTGATAAGAATGGCAATTTTGAAATAGGTCTATAGTTGTTAAAATCAGCTGGATCCAGATATGCTTTCTTAAGCAGCGGATAAACCACTGCATGTTTAAAACAGGAATTGTTGGTAATGGAAATAATATTTGGTGCGTCCAACACTTCCTTTAGTAGCGAAGTTGGTATAACGTCAAGAGAGCAAGTGGTCGATCTTAAACTGGACACTATGTTCAACAACTCAGAGTGCGAGATAGGATGGAAATGTGAAAATTTATCAGGACTTGAAGGTAAATGCCAGGGGCCTGTACCATGATGGTGGCTGAACAAACTCAGGGTTACAGGATTAGTTTTGAGTTGACAAAACCAAACCAGTCCAGTCCGGCTTTGTTGGTACCATGAAGCTGATCATCAACTTTCTCTGTCAACTCAGGCTTGATCCTGAGTCAGTGGAGCGCGTGCACATGAAAGTGTGACATCAGTAACGAGCAGCCAATCGCATGCCTTAAAACTGTGATCCACTTCTTGTGAGAGAGTCAGTGTGAAGATTAATAGATTGAAGAATATGAAGAATTTAAGCACATTTACACAAAACGATCATGAAACGATCTATCCATGAAAGACGAAAACTTAAAGAAAACATCTTACCATATAAGTGCAAGTAAAAGTTGATAATATTTATAGGTATAAATATCCTATTATTATATTATATTATCTATATGTTTATATTGATTTTAAATAAAAGCTTAATAATTACTATTAAACTAAACTGGCTTGTGTAATGAATTAAGGATATAATAATTATATAAAATAATTATAAAAAATAATCATATCTAAAAATCTGATGATTTTATATTTAAGAATGTTTTGCTCTGTAGCGTCCTTTAATGTGGAGTAAGAGAAACTGGAGGAGTGGCTTTATTGCGTCACTTTGCTTGAAGCTGATTGGTCAGATTTGGGTTTGAGATCTCTAAACCAGAACATAGCCTGCCCGGAGCGGGTTAGCTGTGGAGCGTGAGTTACTATGGTGATGAACACTGCTAAAAGACAAACCACTTTCATGGTTCCTAAACCCCAGAGTTGGTGCAAACTAAACTGAAACTTACCTGGCTAGCAGCTAAACCGGCTTCATGGTACAGGCCCCTGACCTTCTGAGATAGATTCATAACAATCTGAGATTTAATACAAGCGATTTTGTTCATGAAGAAGCTGTAAAACGTCTCACACCGCTCCGGGCTATGATGACCAACACCAGAGGGAGGATTTAACACTGGAATTTATTAATGGTAGAAAACAAAAGCTTTGAACAATGGGAATTTTGAGAAATCAGATTAGAAAAATATTTAGACCTTTGCAAGGCAACTGAAAAAGAATTTTGCAATAACTGATAAGAGACTTGTAGTTTGTCCCTTCTACACTCCTTCCTTAGAACACAAACTTCTCTATTAATCCAAGCTGCTTCCTGACCTGGAGGGGGCAATTTCACTTCAAATCCCAGAACATGATGCATTAAAACTATCACCAAACCACTGTGACACCTGCTGAGAGTTCTGCAAAAACCTTTGTGAACTCTACAGCAGTAGAAGAGTTTCTAGATTTTAAGACAGCAATAGAACAATCAAATATGATTGGCAGGTGATCAGACGACCTCAGCGTTTGTTATAAGAAAGCCTGATGACATAACAAGGTCAAGTGTGTGGCCCTGCATATGTGTAGCACCAGAAATAGATAGTGTAAAGTTGAAAGAGTCTAAAAGTTGAGTGAATTCTCTTACAGGGGTGCCAATATTAGTGGAGGGCACTGTATTTATTCTGTATCTGGTGTTCAAGCCAAAACCACTGTGGCAAAGATTTCAGACTCGGCTGGTGTTGATATGGAGGGTGTGTGCAGTACAGGTCCAGCGCGGTAAGACGTGGTAAAAGCGTGCATCTTCTGTGTTCATGACTGCAGTGATGCGCGGGATGCTGGGGATGCGGTTGTCATGGTGATGTGCTGCTCTTACCTCCGCCGTACACGCCGCCGCTCATCGCGCTGGATCGATCGGTTACCGGGTGTGTTCGGTTCGCTGAGGCTGAGATAACGGAACTGAATATACGCGCACGCGCGTCCCGCTGCTGCTGTCGCCGGTCACGCACTGCTGACGGTAACCGGTGAGTGTCCGGTGGACCCCCGCGCTGTCACGTGCTGCTGTGAAATAATGACGGTTCTCTATAAGTGCTCGTTACTTCACGTTTCAGATGCATCCGTGATGACGGAGGGTTTATATTTACATTCTCTTACATCACGGATGACGGAGGGTTCAAGGCCGTTCTCAACGACATCGAATTGTAACTGTACGTTTTGCAAAAAGGAATTAAATGTTTTTATTATATTTTTTTTATGAAACGTTTTTTTTATTATAATTAAAAAAATAAATAAAATAAATAAATATATATATAGCCTATGCAAAAATAAAAACCTATTTTTTGTAGGGCCAAAAATAAATAAATAAATAAATCGCGTGCTGCAGTAAAACTGGTAAATTTTGCATTTCCATATAAATCTATTTACTATTGTTCAGTGACAATAACTACAGTGGAAACTATGATTACTGTGGTAAAATTATGTAAGTGTGTGTGTGTGTGTGTGTTTTACCAGGAAACACCTGCATCCAGATTTTCCTGAACCAACAGACACACACTCTCTCTCTCTCTCACACACACACACACACACACACACTCTCTCTCTCTCTCTCACACACACACACACACACACACACACACACACACACACACCTCTCTCTCTCTCTCTCTCTCTCTCACACACACACACACACACACTCTCTCTCTCTCTCTCTCTCTCTCTCACACACACACACACACACACACACTCTCTCTCTCTCTCTCTCTCTCTCACACACACACACACACACACACACTCTCTCTCTCTCTCTCTCACACACACACACACACACTCTCTCTCTCTCTCTCTCTCTCTCTCACACACACACACACACACACACACACACACTCTCTCTCTCTCTCTCTCTCACACACACACACACACACACACACACACACACACACACACTTCGTGAAGCTCTGGTGTGTCGCAGCATGTGATTGTCATGCGCCTCTACAGTAAAATCATTATCATAAACACACTTTAAAACACCACAGACTTCCTGTGAATAACATTCAGACTCACAGGAGCAAAACTGCACAGATAAAGCCGTGACATTGATCGACGGTGCTGTCGGTGCGTGCGGTGAAAGTTTGGGGTTTGAACACATTCGACCGTTTTTGTATATTTATTAATTGTTTATTTATTTGTCATTAATTTAACATTTTAATTTTAATATTCTATTAAAATATTATTCAACTATTAAATTAATCATTTATTTTCATTAAAATGTATTTTTTCAACACGAGCACCGTGTGTAATTACAGAAATATGCCACAACGGTTTGTATTGTAACTAAAAAATGTTTGTTTCTCTAAAGGCTTCTGCTGGAACTTACAGTGGGTTTCGAAGATGAATATGAGATGCGATAGTGAAAAAGTGTTTGAAAGCTTTAAATGAGTTTTATGCGTTTTCATGACGGAATTAAAAATAAATTTGCAAACATACTTGATAAAATATAGTTTTTTGTTGTTGTTGTTGTTTTTTGGGCACATTGTGTACTACCATGGTATTACACATGAATCCATGTAAAACAAGACATTAATTCCGTTTGTTGTGTGTGTTTTGCTTGTGTTTGAGGTTCCGCCCCGGTGTCCGGTTCGCCGTCGTGACGTCACTCGCCGGACTCTCGGCTGCGCGAGGACGGGACGGGGCGGGGGGCGGCCAGCGGCGACCTTTTCTCTTTATTTTTCCTTCTTTTCTCCCTAAAAACACCCTCATCATCCCCGAAACACCCCGAACGGGCTTCCCGCGGCCGGAGAGCACTGTCACCGGCGAGATTGCGGCGAAAGGGCTCGCGGCCTCCGCGGGAAAGTTTCTGACCGGCGCTCGTGACAGCGGCGGGAATCTCGCGCGGCTCCGGGATTTGACGAGACGGGGATTCGGCGCGGATAACGGAGAAATAACGTCAAATATTGTCGAAGTTTGTGTGTAAATATAAATAGAGTGGAAGTCAGAGCCGCAGCGCCCCCGCCGGTAAACTAACGGTAAACTCACGGGAAACTCTCCAGCGACACACCGGCGATCAGCGGTAACGTAACGTTACTCGGTGAAGGTGAGGCATTTCCCTCAGATTCCCCTCAAATCTCTGAGAATAATGTTATTATAATGTACTATTATATCAGTTGAGAGTAAAACATATCGAATGATCTGAAAAGGAACCGTTTGTTGGATGTTTCGACGAAACATAAAAGAAAATCTAAAGCGACGCTTTCATATGTGTTACATGTTCTGTGTCCTATTTGGATTTTATGGCTTATATCGTCTGATTTAGTGGGAATGTGGAGGAAAAAGAGCTCAGTTTTATTCAGATTATGAATTATGCTGATATTTCTATGATGAGATTCTGCTGCTTGTGATGTAAATCAGTGAGATGTTTATAACAGCGCAGCAGATACTGACATTAAAGGATCTAAATATCAGTCTGTATCTCCAGTAATGTGTCTCAGTCAGATGAGACTGAAATGATCCAAATATATAATGCAGTGCTGAGGAGAGATGAAGAAATAAAGCTCCTCAGAAGATGTGAGATGAAGATCGTTCCTCCGCTGAGGAACAGTGAGAGTAAAGCTCCTCAGAAGATCCTGATGATCAGATTTGAGACGCTCTGATGTTTCTAGAAAATGATTAAAGCTGATCTGCTTCAGTCCAGTAAGAGTTCATCTGGAGACATGACTGCAGTTATTCTGACGCTTACTTGATCAAAATCAGTCCAGATCTGACAACATATGAAGCTGGACGCTTCTACAATTACACTAACAGAGCTTTTACTGGATAAAACACTCTGAACCATCGTCAGAGACAGAAGACATGAGGAGATTGAGTGAGAAACAGGTTTAACAGCAAAAATAGTGCCTTACAAATTCATGAATCAAATATGATTCAGTAGCTTTATAGAGTTAATGAGTTTTAATAAAGTATTTGCTAATGAAGTCTCTCCTGCATGTGCCTTATTAAGTCATCCTATAATGACAGTTAAATTCTGAGTAACAGAGACACAACATGTCTGGACAGACTAGAGCTGTGTGTGTGTGTGTGTGTGTGTGTGTGTGTGTGTGTGTGTGTGTGTGTGTGTGTGTGTG
>CM056145.1:737500-742500 GCA_029620275.1 Acrossocheilus wenchowensis
TTTAACTTCTGATGATCTTCTCATGTGATGCCATCATTTCTGATCAATTTGTGTTTGATTTTCGCACAGTCAGGGTTTCTGTGGGTCTTAAATAGTCTCAAGTCAGAGCAGAAATGTGTTAAATCTCTTTCTCAGTATTTGTCTTGTTTTCCAGTAAAAATATTTAAACATCCTTAAATCGAGATACATAGGAGATGCAAATGTAAAATGATCTAAAACTAAAAAATAAATAAATAAATAAAACATTAAAATGAAAGCTGAAAATATAAAAATAAAACAAATTTAAAATACCAATAAAATTCTAATGCTGTATTAGTAATACTAAAATAACACTTTGTTGGTTTGCCCATTTTTAACACACGTTTATTATATTAATGGTGATTCATAATTTATTTTTATCAGCCGATGCCCTTTTGATAGTTTCTTTAAGTCCACCTGAGATTTTAATTTAATATTTGAGTACTTTATCAACACATTCACATGTTCATAGTTCCCTAATTACTGTTAATAGTCACATGACATGCAGCAAAACAAATAAAATATTTACTATTATTTAGTAAGTGTTTTGTTTTTGTTTTAATTTTACATTTCAATGATTTAATGATTAGCTTTTTCATCAGCTCATCAAGTTTGTGAATCCCTGTATTCATGTATATGAAGAGATGATGCATGTTTTACTGATTTTATGTATATATCAGTCATATATGTATATATATATATATATATATATATATATATATATATGGGCTATTCTACAGAATTGGTGCAAACTGCTGTCCCACAACCAAAACACATTTAAAAAGCATTTAAGTATTCAAATCTTAGATGTTTATTAAGACTCTTCTATTATCTATTGAAACCCACAATAATATTTAAAACATTAGTAAGCTTAATAAATCTAAAATCATCATTTATTGGGTATGACCAAAACATGTCATCATTGTTTCGTTAGTGACAAAAGGGAACACATAATCCTCATATTTGGGGGAAATAAACTAAATATTTCACCAAGGAACAATTAGATTACAACATACAACAAATCTCATAAATTTCACTTGAAATATTGTTTAAAATTTAATTGTTATGCATTTACCTCTGAAAACCTTATAAAATAGCAACAAAAAAAAAAAAAAGACAATATAGATGTAAGCAAAATCTTAATAGGTCAGTATAACCCTTGTAATTAAAGTATTATTACTGTGTTTCGGAAGTCACACATTTGGGGAGAGGACTTTCTGAAAATACAATATGAGAATTAACTGCACAATTACTATAAATGTGTACCCTGGATATTATACAATTTTAATACATAAACTCTGACTTTGGACCAGTTCTGTAGAATGGCCCATTTATATATATACATCACAGCTGGTGTGAGATCTGAACGAGATCTCAGGTTTGACTAATGTTTAAACATTGAGTGTGTGACTAACATGTACAAGAGTTTAAAACAGCGCTGTTGGCATGACGACACACACACACACACACACACACACGCTCACAGACAGCTGGAATGTGTTAAAGCAAACACACAGAACAAGAGGGACTGAAAACGACACAATGGAGGAATGAGTATTGTGTGTTTCTGTGGATTTGTATACATGTGAAACACACATTTGTCAAAATCTGCTACACTGTGTTAGATACTCTATCCCACAATGCAATGCGCTCAACTAGTTATTTTATGTCCAGTGTGATGATTTTTACACCTCTTTCTTGACTCATTTTACTGACAAAAGTTCAGACAGAATTCAAAAGTTTGGGTCAGTAGATTTTTTTTAAATGGATTTAATAATTGTATTAATCAAGGCTGCATTAAATTGATCAAAAGTGACAGTAAAGACATTTCTAATGTTACAGTAGATTTCTGTTTCAAATAAATGCTGTTGTTTGGAATCTGTGAATCCTGAAAACTAAAATGCATCACGGTTTCCACAAAAATATTGAGCAGCACGACTGTTTTCAACATTGATAATAATCAGAAATGTTTGTTGAGCAGCAAATCAGCATATTATTATGATTTCTGAAGATCATGTGACACTGAAGACTGCAGTAATGATGCTGAAAATACAGCTGCACATCATACATTACAGTTTAACACATATTCACATAAAAAACAGCTGTTTTAGATTGGAATAATATTTCACTGTTTTACTGTATTGTTGATCAAATAAATACAGCCTCGGTGAGCAGAAGAGACTTCTCACTGGTCTTCTATTCTCAACAGCCGTCGTTTCAGGGTTTCTGGGAGTTTGATGTGATTGACAGCGGAACGGTGACCTCTGATTGGTCCGGAGGGACTTCCTGTTGTGTCTCTGATCCTGAT
Source organism: Acrossocheilus wenchowensis (assembly GCA_029620275.1). NCBI lineage: Eukaryota > Metazoa > Chordata > Actinopteri > Cypriniformes > Cyprinidae > Acrossocheilus > Acrossocheilus wenchowensis. The sequence continues at coordinate 739,827 of CM056145.1, forward strand.
TGGCTGTTGTTTTGTGTTTCAGGATGGCTGCCTCAGTGAAGGTAGCGGTGAGAGTTCGGCCCTTTAACTCCCGCGAAACCAGCCGAGATGCTAAATGTGTCATACAGATGCAGGGAAACACCACCTGTGAGTACACACACACACACACACACACACGCACGCACACACACACACACACACACACACACACACATGTTTGTTTGTGTGAATTGTGGGGACATTCAATAGGCGTAATGCTTTTTCTACTGTACAAACTGTATATTCTATTGCCCTACACCAACCCTACACCTAAACCTATCCCTTATTTTTACTTTCTCAAAAAAACTCATTCTGATTTATAAGCTTTTGTACCCGTTAGGACCTCAATTTAGGTCCCCCCCGAGTCCCCATGAGTGTGTGTGTACTCAGGTTTGAGTCCCCGCCGGGATAACCTGTACACTAGCGATGTGCGGATGGCGGTTATATCCGCGGGCGCTGTGGATAATCCGCGGGTCGGGGAGTAAAAAAGAGCATTCTGATTATTTGTGGGTGGATATGATGAATCATTATTGATGCAAATATTAACTACATTTTCTAAATAGGCTACAGAAATTGAATAAAGTGTAAATGAACATATTAAAGTTATTCAGCAAAACATTATTTAGTGAAGAGCAGTGAGGGATCTCCTGTCTTTTGTTGTTGATTAACATTAATGACAGACGGCACAGCTTTATTAGGCTATTATTATCAGTATTTCTTATTATTATATTTTCCTCTATAATTTGTATGTTACAATGAAATATTACAATAGTAATAATTCTTATTTTCTTTAGTATTTTAATTTAGTAATAATAGTAATTTCATTTTACAATACGACTATTAAAATTTATTATATTATATTTTTCTGTAATACTCAGTTTTTGTATTTTACAGTGAAATATAACAATAGCAATGTTTTGTTTTGTTTTATATTTAACTTAGTAATCATGATAGTAATAAAAACAATAATAAAATAATATATTATTATAATAATAGAATAATAAGTACTATAATAAAATTATATTAATAATGTGATATAAATTATAATTATATTTTATAGCTAAATATAGATATTGATAAATAACCACACATTTTTTGCCAAATTATACAGCCTTACAAGCACAGCAAAGCTGGAATTTTTTAAAAAGCATTTTTAATCGACAGTCACAATTTTTATTTTATTTCAGTGTCTTTGAAGTAGGGGTGTGCAATATTGACAAAAAAATCTTGATATTTTCTGGGATTTTATCGATAATGATAATTAGGTGATATTTTGTGTGTGTTATTGTGCCGGTATCTTAAGGACTGTCGTGGACAGCTGACTCCTGAAGTTTGATATTCTTTATATTCTGTGTGGTTAGTTCACACTGATAGAAATTAATCTTTTTCCAATAAGTTTAAATTGATTTTTACCTTTATTAAGCCATTTTTCTAAAAGTGTGCATTATCTTTTGAGTCAAATTCTTACATTTAATCAGTGAATTAGAATAATAAGACATTTGGGCTGTTACCGAAGCAAATTAAATCATCAATAAATCTTCACAATGCAGAGGAAACACAGAAGCTGCGTCTGAAGAGGTGTTTAGATGCGTTTACTCACTGTTTACTGCAGGACATGAATGCATTTAACCTGCAGTTACAAATGCATAAATAATGTTTTGATGTATTAAACATAAAACGTTGAATACTGTTATTTGAAATGATTTAAATAATGAAAAGATACTTTGAATGTGAAATTAAAACCGCCAGCAGGTGGCAGCAAGTCACTGTTAATAAGTGAGTTCTTGCGATTGAACCGAGTTATTTAAACGGTTGATTCATTCAGCGAGTCACTGAACGTCTCACTCTGTTGTGTGTGTCGTCTCGCAGGCATCTGGAACCCCAAACAGCCCAAAGAAGCAGCCAAGAACTTCAGCTTTGATTATTCGTACTGGTCTCACAGCACGGTAAGATCCTGCCGTTTACTGCTGCTGTCTGCGCTCCTGTGGCTCTGAGCTCACTGACGTGTGTGTGTGTGTGTGTGTGTGTGTGTGTGTGCAGGAGGACGACCCAGCGTTCGCGTCCCAGCAGCAGGTGTATCTGGACATCGGGGAGGAGATGCTGCTTCATGCCTTTGAGGGCTACAATGTTTGTATATTCGCCTACGGTCAGACCGGAGCCGGAAAATCCTACACCATGATGGGAAAACAAGAGCCTGGACAACAAGGCATCATTCCACAGGTGTGTATTAGACCTGCGACGATAAATCAGTGCAGAGTCGATTCGTGGATGATTCTGAGATCTTCTGAATGCATCAGGATTCTCTCTGGAGTTGATTCTGAGCTTATATTTTAACAGCAGATGGCGCTCTGCTCTAGTTTAATCCGCACACTCAAACGCTGATGAAGAAGAGCGCTGAAGAGCACGTGTGTGTTCGGCTGAGGCTGTAATCCCACCTCGGCTCAGAATGACGCCAGATTAATGTAAACACAGCGCACTGTGAACACCCTCGTAATTCCCTTCAACCTTACGAATCTTATGAATGATTATTTTAGGTTAGAGTGTGTGTAAGGATTTGGAAGCGAGCAGAGTACGGCTGATTCTGGAGCACGCAGCGCCACCTGCTGCTCAAAACTACACTCAGAATCCACTCCAGAAAGAATCGCCATGCATTCGG